>ML362312.1:0-42915 GCA_005239505.1 Nicotiana paniculata
TATATTACTTGTCGACCACGTACACTTGCGTGTGCATTGGGAAATCAACCAACAGAAGCCTCCTCCGAACTTGCTCGAAGATCGTTGAGCTCTCCCTCTTTTTTGGCAACAGAGCCTTGAGTTCGTCCATCTCTGACATGAGCTTCATGGGATCATCTTCATAACGGGCAAGCTCAGCCCGAGACTTGGAAAAAGCTCGTTCATAGAGCATCACGGCCTTATCACAAAGAAAGGGAGTCAGAAAGGCAAAAATCAAACTCTAAATATAATTGTTAAGGCAAAGTTTACCTGTCAAGGTCGGGGCCCTCTTCGATCCCGGGAAGGCATTTTCCGAAGATGTCATTATCCCCGTGGGATGTTCCCACATCAGGAGTCTTCATATCTTGGGCATCCCGTATTTTCCCTGTAGACAACAACGGGCCTAATGGAGATCCACATCAATCACCCTAAGTCGTTCAATCGGGGGGTTTACCCGCCTTTGAGGCACCTCAGGGTTGGGCTCTCCGAGTTCATATCTCAAGTGCCCTATGGTATAAGGCACTTTCTTGTCACTGGTCATCTCGAGGACTTTGCTCGAGCTCCCCTCAGAGACCTCCTTAGTATGAGACTGAACCACATCGGCAGCCCTCAGTTCAACAGCCTTTGAAGCATCGGTGCTTCATCTTCTCCGAGTCACTAACGGGTGGTCATCATCTTCGCCCTCGGCCTCGTCTCCCTCTTCATCCTCAGCACGAAGACGTTCGGTAATTTTCGAAGTTAAGGCCACCATATCGGCCTTAGACTTTCGGGCCTTGGTTTTCTTTGGCTTCGGAGAGTTCGTCGGTGACCCCATCTTCCTTTTCTTGTATTTGGCGGGTTGTGGGGTATCTTCCTCACCGGCTGGGGGTGGCCTCATCGAAACAGCATCTCTGAGGCCTCCACAAATGCAAAAATAAGTATTTTTCTTAAGAGTATTTCGCTAAGAGATTTGGATATGCAAATAATGAAAGCTCACCGTGATTTTTGGCCTCCCATCGGCCTTTAGCCAATTCGCGCCAGACGCGCTCGGCATATGAGGAAGTGGAAGCCAGTTGCCGAACCCAACCTGGGAGGTCCGCAATCGAACCTGGATACCAAACGGCAGCTGCATCATTAAAAAGGGTTAGTTCAAAAGAAGACAGGAATATCAAAATAACAAAACACACTCGATAAGTCTGTACTTACGCTTCATATTCCACCCCTCTGGGTGTTGATACCCAATTTTTCCCAAAAAATATTTTAAAATTTCATATATACCTTCAAAATCATGCATTAATAGCAATTGGTATTTTTCCATAATTTTTCTATATTTTTATTAATTTACCCAGTATTTTATTTCCAATAAATAATTACAAAACTACATCAAAAATGATTTCAAAAGCATTTCTTCATTTAATTTATTATTCATGGTCCTATTAAGGCCAAATTATTCAATAAATAGCCAATTTGGCATCTTTTGCCTAGAATTGCAATAACTTTGCAATTATAGCCCAATTATATAATTTTATACCATTTTTACCCAAAACTTAGTCATTTGTATTCTAAAATACTAAGTAATCATTTTAAATTATTTTCTATGCATGAAAATTCATTTTTTCACCACAGGGTTTTTGTGTTCGTCGTTTGCTTCCTGGGTATGATAGTATTTCCGAGCAAATGAGACAGGATTCACACTAGACTGGCTATGGTATCCAAAACCTTAATGGAGGGGATCGAGGGGAAAACATATACCATTATCCCTATGATCATAGCAGACATATACCGAGCCCTGGACCGCTGCCAGAAGGGGTTCAAACACTTTGAGGGTTGTAATCTGCTACTATAGGTTTGGTTATTGGAGCATCTCCAAAGGGGTCAATATCTTCAAGAGTTTCCACGAAGGGCATGGAATGACCATATAGCCTTTTATCACCCTAAGAGAATTACCTACATCCCAGATAGGTTTGCTCAATCAGAAAATGCTACAGAATGGGTGCAGTTTTTTGACAATTTGACCGAGAACCAGGTCCAATGGATGTTCGAATGGTTCCCTACCAGTGAGTTCATCATCATATCGAGGGACGATCCGCACCTAGTGTTGATCGGTTTAAGGGGAATATACCCTTATGCTTCCATCAGGGTTATGAGACAGGCAGGAAGCAAGTCATACCGCGAGTCTCTAAAATGAGTCATTACAGAGCAGATTTTCATGACAACGACATCCCGTACAAATGCGAAGCTCAGAAAATGTGGAATCTAAAGGTTATTATAGAAAAGGACACCATCGAGCCAGACAGGTACCACGCAGGGCATGTACGCTTTTACCTATCATGGTTGGAAGACAGCATAGCAGGGATAGTTGAGCAAGGAATTGGTGGGGGAAACAGGGTCATAGACGAAGTTGCTGAGGCCCAATTAAAATACAGTAAACTGCGCAAAAGGGTACGTGAGTCTGAGGCCGAGCATCTGGAGCAACACAAGACTGATATGGAAATGATCAATGAGTGGAAGGAAAGGGCTATCAAATCCAATGAGAGGTTGGAATATTTGGAGCAGGGTCTGATGGAACTAGAGGCGAAGACAAGGAAAAGAGTCACTGACTGCCAGAATGCTGAGGGAAGCTAAGGAGGGAATCTAGCAAGAGTGTACCTGTTGTTGGGCATGCACGACCTGGGGAACCTGATCGACAGGGAAAAGAAGATCAAGCCTCGAGAAGGTCCTTCTGGGACCAAGTAGATTAGATTCACTTGCCTTTTCAAGTGTAATAAGGCCAAGTGCCATTAGTGATTCATCTTATTCAATGTCGTTTTTGATTTATCTACTTTTACATTAATGAAATGAGGCAATTATTGGCATCTAACTTCTCCAAATAAACTTGTCTCTAGGCCTACCTCAGGCACAACGAGGCTCCCCAAATTAGGACACGCTTTTATATCCCTGCAATGTGTGTTTAAATACTGCAATATTTTTCTCATGATCCTCACTGACTTGGCTACCTTTTGTTTTTGCTTTTGTTTTCTTTCTTTTATTCCCTCCCCAAAGGTTGGTTCGTGCATTCTGGCATCATCATCATATCACACAAGATCCAGGGGCCCTCCACATCCTCCTCCTCCTAGTCAACTTAAAGTCAAAGACAAAGGAAAAATGGACGATTTGAGCAATATCAGAAAGGAAAACACAATGACAGCTGAAGGAACATAAGATCCTAACAATCAAGGTACTCAAGTTCAGAGTGATTCTATGTCACAACCCGTGCAAAGGCTGTTGAAACTCCAGGGGGAGCTTGAACATGTGCGAAACTTGGCGAACCTGTCCTTCTCAGTTATTGTTCCAAATGTCAATCATACGAACCCAAAACCCCATACCTCCTCAGAATACCCCAAGCAAACAGAACCCTCCCACAACTCACCACCGTACAACTCCACCAAAAAATCAAACTATTCCACCACAATGAAACACTTTCCACACTCCAAGAAACACCCCACTGATCATCCCTGAACAAAAAAGCTCCACAGATGACCACCTCTATGCTCAGGCGCCAGGCCATCATAACAACCCCATTTACGTGGAGACTCTACCTCACTCCACCCAACCTATTTCTTACACACCTGAATCTAGTGAGAAGGATATGATCATTAAGAACTTGGCCGAAGAACTCAAGAAACTGACTAGCCAAGTCCAGGGCGTCGAAGGAAGTAAAAGAGTTGAGGGATTGAACTATGAAGATCTCTGCATACAGCATGATGCTGAACTACTAGAGGGTTACAAACCTCCTAAGTTCGAGATGTTCGACGGTACAGGTGATCCCAGGGTCCATCTGAGAACCTATTGTGATAAATTGGTTGGACTAGGAAGAGACGAGAAGATTCGCATGAAATTGTTCATGAGAAGCCTCACCGGAGATGCTTTGTCTTGGTACATCAGCCAAGACCCTAAGAAGTGGTCCAAATGGGTAGGCATGGCCTCAAATTTCATGGATCGGTTTAGGTTCAACACGAAGAATGCTCCAGACGTATTTTATATCCAGAACCTCAAGAAGAAGCCCACCAAAACTTTTTGTGAGTATGCCATTCGCTGGAGATCTGAAGCAGCCAAAGTCAGGCCTGCCCTAGATGAAGAACAAATGAACAAATTCTTCGTCCGGGCATAAGAACCGCAGTATTATGAGAGGCTGATGGTAGTTGAAAACCACAAATTCTCTGACATCATCAAGCTAGCTTGGAGAATTGAAGAAAGGATTAAGAGCGGAATGGTTACTAATTTCGAAGCACTACAAGCCACCAACAAAGCCTTGCAGTCTGGTGGTATATCCAAGAAGAAAGATACAGGGATGGTAATGGTTGTAGAGGTACACAAATCCCCTTTGGTATACCAAACTTCCCCACTCACATACCAAGCACCCCCACCTACATATCAACCAACACATCCACCTGCTTATCAACCGTCACTCCCACCTTCTTATCAACCCACGTCTCCTAGATATTCCCAACCAGCCAGTGTTTATCATACATACAACTCTCAACCCTCTCACTTCCAGTCACCCCCTGCTCGCCAAAATTTTCCATGACCTCGACCCAATTTTGACCGCAGGCCGCCCAAGCAATATACTGACATTGCTGAACCTATTGACTAGCTGTACGAAAGATTAAAATTTGCTGGTTATGTTACTCTTATCCCTGCTGCAACCCCTGAAAATCCATCCCAATGGGTCAACCCAAATAAAACCTGTGCATACCATTCCGGCATGAAGGATCATACAATTGATGAATGTCGTTCACTTAAGGATAAAATCCAGTCTCTGATTGATAATAAGGTCATCCAAGAAAAGGAAGCTACTCCCAATGTCCACAACAATATGTTCCCAAACCATAGTGGTGGAGGCATCAACATGATAGAGATAGAGGAAGAATGGGACCTAGATAGGTCGATCAGATTAATCAAAGAAGGTGATGACCCAAAGAAGCCAGCGGTCAATGTTAATCCCATCATAGTCCAGATTCAGCCGTCAGGAGATGTTGAGGTAGCTGCGTCAGTCCCATTCAAGTTTGAAGTGGAACCACCTGTGGATGCACCTGTGCCGTTTGAGGTTGAGGTAATCCCACCTGCCACGGCACCTGTCCCATTTGAATTGAAGATAGTCGCACCAATTACAGTGATAGTGTCAACCCCGCCGCTTTTCAACACCAATGTCGTACCTTAGGACTACGTGGATGAAGCAAGAAGGAAAGGTAAGGTTAAGATGGAAGAAGTTGGCGCCGCACAGGGGATGACTAGGACGGGTAGGGTCTATACATCTGAACACTTGGCAGAGTCTAGCAAACATGCTTCCAACAGGCCACCCGTTATTGAAACAGGTCCAGATGATCTTTGGAGAAAGGTGAAAGCCAGAGAATATTTAGTCATAGATTAGTTGAGCAAGACTTCAGCCCAAATATCCATCTTGTCATTGCTACAGAACTCGGAAGCACACATGAATGCTTCGATGAGAGTGTTGAATGAAGCATACGTGCCTAATAACATCACCAGTGGAGAAATGGCCAACATGGTGGGACAGGTGCTGGAAAGTCACAAGATAACTTTCCACGAGGATGAGCTGCCACCTGAAAGGTTAAGTCAAAACAAGGCAACTGCACATTACTGTGCAATGTGAAGATTATTTCATTACCAGTGTTCTAATCAACGGAGGATCCAGCCTCAACATTTGCCCATTGACAACCCTCAAAAGATTGGGCTAAGGATTGTACGAGATAAGAGAAGGGTCCATGAATGTGAAGGATTTCGATGTTCTCAGAGGGCCACCATTGGAGAAATCAGTCTTTGTCTACAGATGGGACCCATATGGTTCGAGATTGAATTTCAGGTAATAGATGAATCCGCGTCATATAAACTGTTATTGGGGCGGCCGTGGATACATGTCGCTGGGGCTGTGGCATCAACATTGCATCAGGCAGTGAAATTTGAATGGAACCACCAGGAAGTAATAATCCACGGAGATGGAAGCAACCCTATCTATAGTCGCAAGACCATCCTGATGGGTCAAGGTAAAAGAAGGATGGGTGGCAAACTATCATCACATCGAGCGGTTCAATGCAATAGACAAGGATAAGTGGTGGGATAGTAAGATCTAAAGCATATTGAACTGGAGTGGGTACAAGCCTGGCAAAGGGCTCGGTAAGAATCTTCAGGGGATTTCCAAACCAATATAGTTGAAGCACCATGGCACCACTTTTGGGCTGGGATACAAATACACTTGGCAGGAGTAAGAAGGCTGGTCGCCACCATGGAGAGATCCCTACTATCCAATGGAACAGACTATACCACATTTGGAGCAGACTTTCCAGCAAGCTGATATCATATGGGGGTCAGAAGTAGAAGAAACTCTAGCAGCTTTGAAGAATCTATTCCTGGAAGACGAATGCATGGATTGTTGTGTTATTTTTTAGGAGGAGGAAGAGGAAGGCCCTACCAGCCAAGCTGTGAGCAAGGGATCATTCCTTAAGAATTTGACCATCTTACCATCCAGGGCTCGACGAGTCCCAGGGTAGCAAGGCTGAACAACGTTATTTATTTTATTTTTGCTAATGATTTCCCTTTCGCATTTTTATTTTCCAATAAAATCCCGATGTTCTAAGATTGTTTGTTTAAATTATCAAAATCGCTTTTACGTTTCAATGAATCAGTATTTATTTATTACCGTTTTTCTCTCATTACTTTTATCTATACAGCATTACTATTTCCTGTCCTGATGAACCAATGACTGTGACATGCAATGAGACAATGCAACAAAAGGACATCGATTAAGAAGAAGAGGATGTCATACCCAATGAAATTGTTAGCGAAATTTAGGATTTTGAGAACAGACCTAAGTCCGACCTGGACGAAACTGAGGTATTCAACCTGGGAGATTCAGAGACTGTCAAAGAAACTCGCATCAGCATCCATTTGTCGCCATCAGAGAAAAAGGAATACACCCATTCTTGAAAGAATATGAGGACATATTTGCATGGTCGTACGACGACATGACTGGTCTAAGTACATCCATTGTGGATCACAAGTTTCCGGCCAATCCAATGTGCCCCCCGGTAAAATAGAAGCTCAGAAAGTTCAAGCCTGATATGAGTCTGAAAATCAAAGAAGAAGTTACCAAGCAAATCAACGCCCGGGTCCTCAGGGTAGTTGAATATCCAACGTGGTTAGCCAACATCATGCCAGTGCCCAAGCAAGACAGAAAAGTTAGGGTCTGTGTCGACTATCGGGATATCAACCGGGCCATTCCAAAGGATGATTTCCCTCTTCCAAACATACACATCCTGATTGACAATTGTGTAAAGCATGAATTTTAGTCATTCGTGGATTGTTTTTCCGGATACCATCAGATTTGGATGTACGAAGAAGATGTTGATAAACGACTTTCATCACGCCGTGGGGAGTCTACTGTTATAAGATGATGCCATTCGGCTTAAAGAATGCTGGGGCCACTTATAAGAGGGCTATGACCACTATCTTCCATGACATGATACATAAAAAGATCGAGGTATATGTGGACGACGTCATTACCAAGTCCAAGAAATCCACCGACCATATAGTAGGTCTGAGGAGGTTCTTCAATAGGTTACGGAAATACAACCTGAAATTAAACCCCGCGAAGTGTGTATTCGGGGTTCCTACCGGAAAATTGCTTGGGTTCATTGTCAGCCGTCGAGGAATAGAACTGGATCCGTCAAAAGTCAAAGCCATCCAAGAATTACCACCGCCAAAGAACAAGAAAGATGTGATGAGTTTCCTGGGGCGCCTTAACTACATCAGCCGATTCATAGCCCAGTCCACGGTCATATGTGAACCTATCTTCAAGATGTTAAAGAAGGATGCTACAACTAAATGGACCGAGGATTGTCAAAAAACTTTTGACAGAATCAAGGAATACTTGTCAACGCCACTAGTTTTGGTCCCGCCCAAGCCAGGTAGACCCTTGCTACTCTACCTTACAGTATTAGATGGAGCTTTCGACTGCGTTCTGGCGCAGCACGACGAGACAGGAAGAAAGTAACAGGCTATCTATTATCTAAGTAAGAAGTTCACTCCATACGAGGCACGATATTCTCTATTGCAGTGTGCCTTCTTTGCTCTAACCTGGGTAGCCTAGAAGCTGAGGCACTACTTCTGTGCCTACACGACATATCTCATATCAAGGATGGATCACTTGAAGTACATCTTTCAAAATCCCATGCCCACTGGCAAGCTGGCCAAGTGGAAAATTCTGCTAAGTGAATTCGACATCGTGTATGTGACTCAGAAAGCGGTCAAGGGACAAGCATTGGCAGATCATCTTGCCGAGAACCCTGTGGGAGGAGAATACGAACATCCGAAAACATATTTTCCCGATGAAGAAGTATTATTCATATGAGAAGATATTGATGAATCCTATGACGGCTGGAGAATGTTCTTCAACGAAGCAGCCAACTTCAACGGGTTCGGTATTAGAGCAGTCTTGGTGTCAGAAACTGGCCAACATTATCCGGTATCTGCTAAACTCAGATTCCCCTGCACCAACAATATGGCAGAGTATGAAGCCTGCATCCTAGGGCTCAACATGGCCATTGACATGAATATTCAAGAGTTGCTAGTAATTGGTAATTCAGACCTGCTAATACACCAAGTACAAGGAGAATGTGATACCAAGAATTCCAAGATATTGTCGTATCTGCACCACGTGAAGGAATTGAGAAAGAGGTTCACAAATACAGAATTTCGGCATGTCCCCAGAATTCAGAACGGGTTTGCCGATGCACTGGCCACCCTATCATCCATGATACAACATCAATATAAGAACTTCATTGATCCTATTCTAGTAAAGATCCATCGCCAGCCGGCATATTGTTCCCACATTGAAGAAGAAGCAGACGGAAAACTATGGTTCCATGATATCAAGGAATATCTGTCAAAGGGAGAGTACCTAGAGTTTGCAAATCACACTCAGAAACGCACGCTTCAGAGATTGTCCAACAATTTATTTCACAGCGGAGGAACCCTGTACAGGAGAACTCCCGATTTGGGATTATTGAGATGTGTCGATGCAAAGGAATCCTCCAGACTACTCGAAGAGATACATGCCGGGACTTGCGGCCCACATATGAATGGTTTTATCTTGTCCAAGAAGATACTCAAAGCTGGTTACTTTTGGATGACCATGGAAACGGACTGCATCCAGTATGTCCGAAAATGCTACCAATGTCAGGTACATGCGGATATGATAAAGGTACCCCCAAATGAGCTCAATGCAACAAGATCGCCTTGGCCATTCGTCGCCTGAGGAATGGACGTCATTGAACCGATCGAGCCTACAACCTCAAATGGACACAGGTTCATCTTAGTAGCTATTGATTACTTCACCAAGTGGGTCGAAGCAGTATCCTACAAAGCAGTGACTAAGAAAGTCGTGGCAGACTTTGTCCACGACCATATTATTTGTCGGTTTGGAGTTCCAAAATCAACCATCACCGACAATGGCTCCAATCTAAACAGTGATCTGATGAAATCCATGTGCAAGACTTTCAAAATCAAGAACAAGAATTCCACAGCCTATGGACCTCAGATGAATGAAGCTGTAGAAGCCGCCAACAAGAACATCAAGAAGATATTGAGAAAGATGATAGAAAAACACAAACAGTGGCACGAAAAGCTATCATTTTCCTTATTGGGATACTGCACCACAGTCCGCACATCAACTGGGGAAACTTCTTATTTGCCGGTTTATGGTACGGAAGTTGTTATTCCTGCTGAAGTGGAAATTTATTCCTTAAGATTCATACAAGAAGCTGAGCTCAGCGATGCAAGATGGATAAGAAGTCGTTATGAGCAGCTAGCCCTCATAGACGGGAAAAGGATGAATGCAATATGTCACGGACAGCTTTATCAGAGCAGAATGACCAGAGCTTTCAACAAAAGAGTCAAGCCGAGACAGTTCACACCGAGGCAGTTGGTGTTAAAGAAGATATTTCCACATCAAGATGAAGCCAAAGGGAAATTCTCTCCCAACTGGCAAGGTCCATATATGGTTCATCGAGTACTGACGGGAGGAGCTCTCATACTTGTAGAAATAGACGGAGAAGTCTGGCCAAAACCAATCAATTCTGATGTAGTCAAGCGCTACTATGTGTAATTCTTTATGTTGTAAATTGAACTACACCCGACCTGATTCCCGTTTAAGATGGGATATGTAGGCAGACTTATGGGTTCGGTCACAATTCAATAAAAATCTCATTTCCCTCCACAATTGGAAACGGGGGCAGAATTTTAAGGAGGACCCTCAAAATTCTGAAGCAAGTTCAGCTGACCGCAGCATGCGCAACAGTCAGAAAGGTCAACCCATCAAACTGGGGCAGAATTTTGAGGAGGACCCTCAAAATTCCGAAGCATGAGAGGTCGCAATGTCTTGAACCGTGTCACAGTCGTCGGTTCATCTAAATTTCTTAAAATATATCTTATACTATGTCTTTGCAAAATCATGCATGCTTGCTTTCAAAATAGCTATGTTTAGCAAACGTTACCCCGATAACTTGAACAGGATCATAAACCAGGAAGAACGATTCGAGCAAAGCCAGCGGGGATACAAATCGACCTTCCCCATCCACAAAACTCACGATTTTTCTTTGGATGCAGGAAAAAATGATAAACACGCTTCAAATTCACAGTTGCAATTGCCGAAATTTTCTATCAGCACAAAGAACAAACATGCTCCGTAGTCATAATTCTCACGACAATCGCAATGACGAAATCTTCTACCAGCTAAGAAATTCTACTATCATTTGCTATTTATTCTTCTGCATAAGGCTAAGCTCTACCTTAATCTTGCATGGGACTAAAGCTCTATCCCACATTTTGCATGAGGCTAAGCTCTGCCTCCATCTGCATAAGGCTAATCGCTTCCTTCCTATCTGCATGAGGTTAAGCTCTACCTCCATCTTACATAAGGCTAATCTTTGCCTTCCCTTGCATAAGGATAATTTCTGCTTTCATTTGCATGAGACTAAGTTCTGTCCCCATACCTGCATGAGGCTAAACTTTGCCTCCAATTTACTTTTTTCACCAAGACTACGCGCTGTCTCTCAAGCATTATTTACTTCGCTTCTTTTTCGGGCTAAGCTCTACCCTCAATTTCCCAAGAATAAGCTCTGCCTTGTGGAAGTCATATTACTGCATTTCATGGGCTGAAATATCTCCAACTTGTCCAAAGGCGTCATAGTCTAACGACACCATCCTCATAGCCGGAAGACACAATGTCATGGCCTGAGGATCTCTCTATATTTTGCATATCATTATTCAAAGTCGTCATAGTTCAGAGGCACCATCTTCATGGTCCGAGAACATCATTTCATGGCCTGCGAATCTCTCATCAAATAATCCATGGCCCAGGACATCATGGTCTGAGGACATCATCCCTAACCGTCTGAAGACAACTTTCGTAGTCCAACGAGAACCTGCACCATGTTTAAATTTATGCACAATATACACTTGCGGTATTCATATTTGCAAGTAACCCGACGAGCAACGACTATCCCAGCAGGAGAGATCCTGCTCCAGTTATCCCAACCATATCTAACTTAACCCCTTCCGTAAATCGTTCATTCATCCAGCCCTAGATGTTGCGTTCTCTCTTGTGATAACTTCGTCGGTATACTTCACCGATGAATCTGGAACTACATACGGCCTGATTCATGTAAAACCAGGGATATGTAGGTAGCTCAGAACCAGGGCGCAGCCCTAAATCTCTCAAATTATTTCGCTCGGTCAAAATTGCCCATCATATCTTTACCTGACAACTCTTTCATCCTTTCCGGGTAAAGAGGAGCAGCTGTTGATACCCAATTGTTTCCAAAAAATATTTTAAAATTGCATATATACCTTCAAAATCATGCATTAATAGTAATTGGTATTTTTCTATAATTTTTCTATATTTTTATTAATTTACCCAGCATTTTATTTCCAATAAATAATTACAAAACTGCATCACAAATAATTTCAAAAGCGTTTCTTGATTTAGTTTATTATTCATGGTCCTATTAAGGCCAAATTATTCAATAAATATCCAATTTGGCATCTTTTGGCTATATGCAATAACTTTGTAATTATAGCCCAATCATATAATTTTATACCATTTTTACCCAAAACATAGTCATTTGTATTCTAAAATACTAAGTAATCATTTAAAATTTTATGCATGAAAATTCATTTTTTATGATTATTAGCTATTTTTACAAATTATTTTAATTAATTTAATTGGGTATTTAACAAATAGCCTAATTTAATTTCAATTTTAGCCTAAACTAAACCAGCCCCAAACCCCAATTAAATTAGCCCAATACCCAAGCCCAATCCACTAAAATTACTCGGTCCAGACCTGATTTAAGCTCGACCGCTGATCAATTTTGATCAACGGCCCAGATTCACTATTTCCTTAATTAACCTAAAAGACTTACCCCCCCCCCCAAACACTCATTCTCTCATTTCTCTCATCACTCTCCGCTGTTACATCCTCTCATCTCTCTCAAGCTCTCTCTGCTAAACCCTACTCCCCTCTCGCCAGCCGTTGGCTCGCCGATAATAATGGTGGTTCCACCACCACCCGTAGCCTTCATGGCTCCCTCACATGCCAGATTCCTGCTACCCTGAGGTCCTCAAGGAACCAGCGGCTATTCAGCTCACACCTATGGTCTTTTCATGCCGTTCTCAGGCCATCCTTGTCCGTCCGAGTAAGACCTTTTCTATTTTCCTGCTAGATCCATGGCTTCTAAGCCAGAATCTATCTATCTCTGGGTTATCTCTCTCTGAAACCCTAACTCATCTCTTGACTCTTCAGATCTGTAATAGATTTGAGTATATTTTGAGTTATCTTACTGTTTTCCCTAAGAATCTTCCCGATTTTTAAAACGTTTCTTCAACTTCAAAATTAGGGTTTTTTTAACCCCTTTTCAAAAATGACTTTCCCTCTGATTTTCAGTATCATTCTATGATTCTTACTATGTTTAAACGGTTATTTAAGTTTTTCTCTCTTTATCTGATTCATTATGTTGAAAACCCTAAGTCTCTTGGTTTTAATCTTGGGTTTTGAGTCTGTCTTTGATAATTTGTTTGTTTAATCTGTATGTGTGCTTGTTTCTCATGAACGTTCTGTGCTTTTGTGATTTTTACCCTATTTGTCTTATTAGGGTTTCTGATTCTCGCTTCTTTTTGCATACGCTGTGTTTATCTCGCTTATTCTCAGAAATTTGTGTTAATCCCCCTAATCAGTACTATGTTCTAGTTTGAATCCCTGATTTTGTGTGATTTTTACTTTACCAGGCTTATTAGGGTTTCTGATTTCTTGCTTCTCCCTGCCTATATTTTCCGTTCATTTGTGGTACTTTCCTTTAGTTAATATTGCCTTTTATTGGAATCCCTGATTCCTTGTGATTGATATCCTTTATTCTCTACTGATTTCTAAACTATAAGTTATCTTGCCCTATTATGTGATTGACTACACTGTCAATCGATTCTTACAAGTCTTTCCTTAATTAGAATATTATGTACCTAGCCTAATTGCCTGTTCTACACTTACTGTGTTGAAATATTTCCTTATGTGTTATATTCCAGTATTATGTGATCTCCTTCCTTATTTGTATTTACCGTTTGAAGTTAACTCCCTTAATTGAGGAGTACTTATATTAATTTTATACTGATTGATTCTGAATCCCCATAATTATTTCTTGACTTTGATTCTAACCTTATTATTCTATCTAGTTTCAAACTATATATACATGCTCTCTCATTAACACCAACACACGAACACATTGGTTCAAAAACTATCTCTCACACTCAAAGCTTTCTGCTCTCCTTCTTTGTTACTTGCTACTGTTCTGAGTTGGCCGGCTGCAAGCCAAGACTAATTATTGTGCTCTCCTATTCTTCACTTTTGTGTTTTCTATCTTCTTTACTGGTATGTTCTGATTTCAATTCAAGTCCCAAAACCAATATGTTTATTGTATTGCTTCAGTTTATCATGTTTCTAGTTTGTTTCTATCTATGGTTTTGCTATGCAACCTGTAGTTGACATGTTAACATTTTTGTCCATCTAGCATGTTATGTTATGTATTACTCCCCTCAGGATCATCATGAATATGTTACCCCCCCCCCTTTTGTATTATGTCTCAATGTGACTCTGTTCAATTCTGTGTTCATCTGGTTTCTAGTATGAACCTTTCTTTGGCAAAACAATTTGTACCTTAAGTTGCTTGATTCTGTGTTGATTCTGGAGTTCATGCTATTCCCTGCAAGAACTGCTATGCTTGTACATTATGTGCTCTATGTGTCCCCAGTTCCCATCACCCCTGTGTGAAGTTTTGTTCTATGTGTGATGCTAAACCTGCTTTGATTCTGTGTTTGATCCGTGTTTGTTAATTGCCCTACTCTCCTCAAAAGCTATTTTACTAAACAAATCTCTCTTATTTTATAAAACTATTTCTACTAAGTCTCTCTTCACACTGCTTTCCTACTAAAACATTTCCAAAACTATGTCAAGCACTCTCACTCTACTCTTAGGTCCTTAAGTTCTGCCCCTCCAATGCGTGACTGCTTAGGGATCACTATGGGATCCCTTTGAACTTTGATGCATTGGAGCTGGCACTTCCACACTGCACTTACTCAGTTATGGTGGTGAAATCTGGGTGTGAGCACTGTCCGGGATCCTTTGAGGTCCTTAGGGAACTCTGACACCCCCGGATATGAGAAAGGCTATGAAACATTTGGGCATTTGAGGTTCTGAAAATCTGGGCCTGTTTTCAGGCTCCCTATAGTTTAACTTCTTCTTTTATATCTACTTATGTAATTCATTCAGCTACTGGTCTATAATAATTATTTGTAAACGAATATTGGGGTTGGCTAGTGAAAAGGGGAGGGTAGCTATATATGTTATCAATATCAATGGGTAGAAATCATGCCTTAGGTTTGCATTTCCTATATGTGAACAAGAATCCATGTTTAGGACCAATACATTCAAAGCATGTCATTAGAAATCATGTTCTTAGGTTTCACGTATACTGTTCCAGCATCTCATTTAATACTATCACTTAGAAACTGCTTCTAGGCTAAATAACAACATTAACATAAAAAATATTGCTCCTGCACATCCTGAAATTACCCTGTAACTCTTTGTGCATTCTAGAAATCATGCCTTTAGGAATTCTGTGTATCCTGAAATGGTGTCCTAACCATTCTGCATTTATATGTGCATATTAGATATCCTGCTCTAGGATTTCGTTTGCATCTGCTTAACCACGCCTAGTTTAACTACTGACTAACGGAAAAGGTAGAAACAGTGTCACGTCTGACTGTCTTGCTCTTAATAAAACTAGTAACAATCTCTGCAGAATCGTATCACCTAGAACAACATGTTTTTAGGTAAAACAACTTCTGAACTGTCTTTTTTAACAATTCTGGTAATTATTACGCACAATCCCACGCCTAGGCTAGCCTTAGGTAATCAATCTCTTTAAAAGCTGGAACACTGCTTGGTTGTGTTTACTGTTTAAAGACACGGGTTTTAAAATCAGCAGGCGAATAGATTAGGTCATTGTTATTGAGTTTATAAATCAAGTTGCATGTTTCTGTGCGTTGACATTCACTTAGACATCATGCTTTAGGGTCCTGTCTAATAAAAATGCCTCATGTTTGTGTTTGAGTCGTGTTGTTTACGTGCATTATCTGTGGAGGTAAATATGAACCTCTTAATTGTTCTTTCTTGCCTTTATTTTCTAAAGTCCTATTTGTTCTTGCATGTCGCCTAGTATTTTCTCCTTTTAAACCTTAGGGGTCTGTCTAGAACTGCCTATAGGTAGAGGTCCTAATTTCCTCCAGGACCATTAAGAAGGGACGGGTAACAACACGCATAGAGGTCGTTAAACAACACTCGCTTAAATAACCGCTAAGGGGTGGGAAAGGGTAGATATGGATATGATGACCAGTGCACTAATGCCACGTGTAGCCCCTTTCTATGGAGTGATTATCGGGCATTGTACTGATGTGATCCTATAGGATAAACAACCTAGGACTCCCCTGTCCCTTACACACGTGTTCTTAGACTGTAAATCTTTCAAAACCTTCTATATGTGCTTAGACTTTAAGTCTTCTAAAACTTTACTTCACATGTGTGCTTAGACTACGAATCTTTTCAAAACTTTTATTTGTTTAAGCTTATTTGCTACTTGTTTAAATTCACAAAGCTTGTTTGGCCGGGAACCATAGTTTTGGACTTTGATGGGTGCCTAACACCTTCCCCTTGAAGTAATTTCAAGCCCTTACCCAATCTCTGGTTATTCAAATCTGTGTTATAATGACCCTTAGTAGGTGCCCTAACGCACCTTAATTAGTTAGGTGGCGACTCTTCAATTCCTTACATACCCCTTTTCCCAAAAGGAAATGAGTTGTTCCAATAATGTCAAAAACCCTGAATGATCCGAAAGGAGAAGGGAAAAGGGGGCGTGACACTGTGAACGACATCTTTTCAACAGGAATCAGGTCGCAGGTTCTGACTCGAACGAAGCAGCTCATCCACCCTCGGTCTTTATCTTCGCCGATACTGGAGAAGAAAGACTTCGAGGATCGACGTTGTAACTTTATCAGGCCACCTCGATAGAGACGAGGGCTATATAGACTAATCAGATGGTCGAGGGTAAAAGACATTCCCTCGACCTTGCACGAGAAGTACCTAATCAAGTGAATAATTCGCCAAAAGGAAGGGTAAATTTGGCCTAGCGTCACTTGGTACTGTCGACAGAAGTCCAGAATCACTGGATTTAGGAGAGGTAGAGAAGGATCTACGGGGCCTAAGGTGAACGGGTAGGTATACACACTTAGGTACCCCCCTTTATAAGTGGTGATATCCTCTTCGGGTGAAGGGATCTCCATGACCACCATATTCGCCCAACGGCAATCTGCCTTCACCTATTCGAGTTTGGTTATCAAGCTGATATACCGAGACATAGGCTCACATCGACCTGGGACCGAAGCAGGTCTGTCAATTTTAAAATCGAAAGACGCATCACAAGGTCCGGGGGTATACTCTTCAATACGAGGAGGTACCACCATTTTACTCTTAGATGTGCGAGAAGACGAAGAAGCCTTCTCTTTCTGTGGAACTGTTTTGGAAGTTTTTGTCATTACTACTGTGAGTTTAGAAGAAAAAAGAGAAAGCTGATGGTAAAATAAGCACAAGAAAGGTATGAACGCAGAGAGAATAAGGAAGCAACAGGTTTGAATATGTTGAAGAGAGTAAAGTTTGCAAAGAAATAAGTTGAAGTATTTATAGAGGCCACTTGTGCGTGTTGGGGAAGCTAAACGGTTGGCCAAATGCTTTTAAGTGATGGCTTTTCAAAAGTCACGCCAACCGCTGACCTCACGCGCCTGATGTCACGATTGGGGCGTCGAAGAGTCAAGTTCAGGCAACTCGAAGTAGGGATCGGGTCTGGCTGAAACATGCACGCCTCGGGGGAACGAATCGGAGGCCTATCACGGTCTACCTCGAGATAGTGCCATTTCGATGTTACTCAAGAAAAAGCGGGAATCTCTCAAAGGCATATAGATCAAGGCGTAAATTTTGGGTAAGATTTGTACGAATTAGTACAAATCCGTACTAGGTTGTTATACAGCTGTACCAATAGAATCTTTTACCCTAAGTAGAAATGTATCACATTAGGGTTTTTCCCTCCTACATAAAGGGGACCTCAATCATTTGCAAAATTCATCTCACTACTGGCAAAAGAATATTCTATCTTACTTTTCTCTTTATTTGTGCTCCAGAATTGTTTCTCAGCTTTATTGCTCTCACTTTATTGTCCTTACTTTATTATTCTTAACCCACCTCGAGGCCTCCGAGGATATCGAGCTCGAGGTCCCTATTGTACTAGCAACACTGGTTTGGTTCATCAATTCTTCTCTCTTATACTTAATATTATTTTTTTATTCACTAGTATTGGAATCGATCAAGTATCTTTAAAACCAAAAATCAAAGTTAATTGTTACTCGTATTTTTCGAGGTAAACATATTTATACTTAGTTATCTATGCATTTACTTTTCAAATTTCAATTCAAATGGAGTAACTAAAGAAGAAATGGCGTGGGGTAGCCACAATATAAGGTGGTATTTACTTCTTATCCAGCATTTTTAATGCTGAGCAAAAGTAGCCACTAGTCTATTAAAATTAATATGAATAGACAGTGTTACCTTTTCCTTCCCAAATGAAAATACGCCATTTTCAGATTCATTCCTTACAGCTCTACTTCTCCTTTTGCAATGGGGTTCTAGCGTTTGTATGAGTGTTTCCATTATTTTCGTATGTGAAATCCACTTTTGAACAGAAGAAACAAATTTCTTAATCATATAAACGCTTGTCCTTAACTTTTTAACTTAAAACATGAAGTTAAAGATTGCTTGTCCTTAACTTTTGAACTTGAAACCTGAAGTTAAGGACTGCTTATCATTAACTTTTTAACTTGAAACGTTAAGGAGTGAAAACTATAAGTTAAGCACCCATTGTCCTTAACTTTTTAACTTGAAATTTTAAGTTAAGGACTGAAAACTATAAGTTAAGAACCTATTGTCCTTAACTTTTGAACTTGAAACTTGAAGTTAAGGACTGAAAACTATAAGTTAAGGACCCATTGTCCTTAACTTTTTAACTTGAAATTTTAAGTTAAGGACTGAAAACTATAAGTTAAGGACCTATGGTCCTTAACTTTTGAACTTGAAACTTGAAGTTAAGGACTGAAAACTATAAGTTAAGGAACCATTGTCCTTAACTTTTTAACTTGAACTTTTAAGTTATGGACTAAAAACTATAAGTTAAGGACCTATTGTCCTTAATTTTTTAACTTGAAATTTTAAGTTAAGGACTGCTTGTCCTTAACTTTTTAACTTGAAACGTTAATGACTGAAAACTATAAGTTAAGAACTTTTTAACTTGAACTTTTAAGTTAAGGACTGAAAACTATAAGTTAAGGACCTATTGTCCTTAACTTTTNTCTGAGTCAAATAATGATAGTGACGAAGATGTTGCTTATGATATTGATCCAGAGATAGAAATAGTCTCGCAAAATGTTTAGATTTTCTTAAACAACAGAAATAGTCTATTGTCCTTAACTTTTTAAATTGAAACTTGAAGTTAAGGACTGCTTTTCCTTAACTTTTAAACTTGAAACATGAAGTTAAGGACTGCTTGTCCTTAACTTTTTAACTTGTAACATGAAGTTAAGGACTGCTTGTCCTTAACTTTTAAACTTGAAAGTTGAAGTTCAGGACCTATTGTCCTTAACTTTTTGAAACTTAAAGTTAAGGACTGCTTGTCCTTAACTTTTTAACTTGAAACATGAAGTTAAGGACTGCTTGTTCTTAACTTTTAACTTGAAACTTGAAGTTAAGGACTGCTTGTCCTTAATTTTTGAACTTGAAACTTGAAGTTAAGGACTGCTTGTCCTTAACTTTTGAACTTGAAACTTGAAGTTAAGGACCAAGTGTCCTTATCTAACTTGCTTAGATAGTGCAATCGTATGATTTAACAAAAAATCAATGAGCAAATAAATAAGTATACCTTTATGCAATTGAATAGCATCAACTCCCTCTAATCAACCCAACTATCACTCTAGCAGTTGAAATCTCACTGCTACTAAGAGTTAAATTTATTTTTATTCGCTTTCTTGATAGTTATTTGGAATATTTTTTGTCTAAATTTTAATATAAACTGTGTATTAGTAAACTAGCTTTAATTTGAATACTTTTATATATTCTAATGATCATCAATTAGAATCAGGTATAATGTGAAAGCTTATGCTAATCCCTATGAATATGATAAATTGGATATAAAAAACATACGTCAAATTGAATGAGATGAAAAAAATACTTTCAAAGGATGTCTATCACGTTCAACCTCCTCCTTGAGAAGTTATAGCATAAGGGCATTTTCGTCCAGTCAGGTAAAAATTCACTAAACTAATGGCTAAAGAATAAATACATTTAAAATATTGGCTTTAAAATAAAAACAGCTTATATTAGTGGCTATTTGTACACATCCCCGTAACTAAACGGGACTTCAAAACTACAAAACAAAGCTCACCTACGGAAAATGTTATGTGGCCCTCATTCTTTTGTATTCGTTTTAATCAAATTAAACATAATTTGGGTACAATAATTTGGCGAAAAGAAAAACTGTGAATTAAACTTACCCGCACCAATGTAAATAAGCAAGAAAAAGGCAAATTCCAATGAAATGCTCACAGTAAGCATCTTTTTACTTCGACCATTCAAATGTATTTATGTAATTGACATTTTTCACATTAGTAATTTCTAGTATTACTTTTTGCTAATCATTTCTAGGCTTCCTAAATCCTATCATCTATTTAACCGTCCTTTCGGGCTAGCATATGGTTCCTGTTCCTTACCATGTACCACAAAGTAACTGATTTTACCCCTTCCGCCTATTCTGAACACAAAAAGACAGAACCAGCCTCACAGAAATTTTTTCACTGGCCGATTAACCGGTCCAGACCGGCTCCTAAACGAACCAACTAGTACGGCATCATTCTTGCAGTGGTGGAACGTCGTCGTTTCTGTTTCGCCGTTGGTACTCGTATTTGCACATTCATGGCAAAGAGCTTTCTTCTTCGTCGGAAAAGTATCTTGGATCTTTGGAAATGAATTCGGACTATCCAAATGCATCACATTCGGATCCAATTTGCTCATCACTAGGTCGAAATTGTCCCTCTGCATCTGTAAATTTTGCACTCGTTCGTTCATGCTCGCCAATTCCGTCTGCGAAATTCGAACATCAAATGGATTCACTTCCGGCTGATTTCGCCGCAGGGGAAACACATTTTCCTTCAAAAACTTTCCGAAATCTACGCCGTTCGGCTTCGTTTTCCGGTACTGTGATTTTTTGGAACGCTTCAAGACCACGAGGAAGAAACAATTTTTTTCACGTGAAATCGAGGTGAAATTCGATTTGCCGGTAATAAGAATCCGGCGATTTTCGAATTTGGAACCCTTGCGGTCACATAGGAAAATAGAAATCTGATTAGGTGAAATTCCGATTCTCTCACTGAGCACCAACTGAAAAGCCTTGAACACAAGTGTCGGTTGAATTCTGATGTTGCCTATGTTAATCTCCCGCTCCCCATCGAAAAATATCACCGGAAACACCGATCCTCCACCGCCGTCCACCATTTTTCAGTAAAGCCACACCGGAAAACACGTCGATATAGTTCAGACACCTTACAATACTTGAAAAAATGAAGAGTTCCAGATAGAGGAAAATGTAGGGTTTTAGGGGTTTAATACAGTAAAGAATATTAAGCGGTGACAGAGTGGTTTTCAGATCAGAAATGGAAGGGATGGAAGAGAGAGGAATAAGCGTAGTTGCTTGAGGATCAAGTCATAAAACGTGAAGTGTGTCTGCGTCCAATTTCTATGGAAAACTTGAATTTAAATCGTACGTTGACAACGTATCGTATGTCAGTATAAAAATTTAATTTAATATTTTGTTTGGTTAATAAATCTGATATAAGTTACTAAGAGATTAAAACTACTATCGAGATAACTTATACCTCGTAGAGGGTGGGGTAATTAGTGCATGAATAACTTATAGCTTCTTTTTAAAAATTATTCAATTATTATTTTTAATATAACATACCAAACAGTGAATAAAAGATAATATCAGAATAACTAATCACATAATAATTTATCCCAACATAACTTATTCTGGCATAAACTGTATTCAAACCAAACGACTCCCCAATAATTTAGAAATTTAAAGTACAAAAATAAACAATGATTTATTTAAGATCATTGAAGTGGGTTAAGATAATTGGAGTAATTGAATAAAGGAACAAGTGTTAGAATATCTTTTTGGAAAATTTTAGAAGAGACTAAGTGCCCTTTTGGACATAAAATTGATGGAAATTTTTTTTTCGAAATCAACATTTGTTTATAAAATTTCCAGTTTTCACTTGAAGATACATTTTAAAAATTTTCGAAAATTTGAAAAACTGCAAAAAAATATTTTTCAAAATAGTCACTCAAATCACTCACAAAACTTCAAAAACAACTCAAACTAAAATTTATGTACAAATACAACTATAAATTTCAAATACCATTTTCAATTAAAAAAAATTTCTATCGTTTTTCTGAATTTTACAATTCTTATGTCCAAACGCCTACTAAATTCAGCATGTTTTAAATGCAATAATTCGTTAAATAGCGATACTGACAACGAGTTGGGATCGACGAGCTAAGCATTTATATTTACTGCGATAGAAAATGAAGAGAATTATGGAAATGTTAAGTATTTGTATTCTGAAACTGATTTTATCTACCTCAAGGGTAATTTTTTTTTTAATTGCATCGGGGCGTAGGTTCTGAAATTTATTTTCCTGGTCAGTCCTTTTTAATTCTTTAGGATTATTTGGTTACCGAGATATATACTACTCTAAATAATTCGATATAAATTTTATATCTGTTATAAATAGAACTTTATTTAAGGTGAATCTCTATATTTTAGAGAGATATTAAGGATTTTACTTGGTGGTTAAATCACTCTTTCCCTATAAATAAAAAGGTCTTATTTCATTGTAATTCATCCTAAATCAATAAGAATTCTCCCTCTATACTTTTCTCTGCAATACTCTTCTTCTTCTTTTATTTTTTCATAACACGTTATTATCACGAGACTCTAACTAATTGAGTATAAGCTTTGGGATTAAACATAATGATTGTCAATTGTTCCATGAACTTCCTTCATGATTAAATTCTGGATTTAAGGTAAGTATTTTACTTTATTTTTCTCTTTTAAATTCTTCAAATTCTATAATTTAATTTTAAATACAAGCAAAGACAATAAACTTTGATTATAACTCTAATAGAGTTTGCAAGAAATTATAATCACTCGAAGTGGTAAAATTTCTATGCCTTGCCATGATCAAATTCATGTATGATTGTGGGCAAAGAAGTGGAAACCCATCCCATTGAATTTCCTTCATTCTAAGTCCCTTTAGGAGAATGTGATAGCAATATGTGATAAGTCTGAAAGAAGACAAAATTATTAACGTGAAGATATCAATAGATGTGGATGTGGCAATAGACGAAATTATAATCGTCATCATTGTGATAATGAGAATAATAAAGATTCTCAAAATAATCCTTCACTCTAAGAAAGTAATAATTTGTCACGATTTCACATGAGATTTTGTAAAGCACATATATATGATTATGGTCTATTCATGATGTGAATGCGACAACATCTGATTTATGAATACATATTCATTCTTGGAAGAATATGAATGTGCTCGTGGTAGTGAACATACCACACTCACCTCTAAGAGGAGGTTTGAGATGAAATAAGAAACTAATATCATTATTATGGCATGAATGGTCATTGATCACGTACCTATTGTGGTCATGCCAAATATTTTGGCAATGTGATTATTAAAAGACAACGGTAATGCAAGAAATATATTTTGCATATAATTTTGACCATGACCATAATGGTATGACTTTCTCCTTAAAAGTTTATTCACCATATAGATGTTGATGAATATGTGGTAGTACAAAATTAATTGAGAGCTCTGGAAGAGCCAATTATTACTATTTTGGAGGAATATAATTGACTATCATGTCAATTTATTATGTCGTAGTCAGTCTCAAAGAAGCTTATTGAGTTTCTAAAGTATTCACGAAAGCGCTTGGTTATATTGGGGCTATAAATAAAGGAAAGATTTAATATCTTCTAATACTACAATTTGTAGTGGGGTAATATGTATGTGAAAAGCTACCCGCTTTATTCTACCGTTTGTACTACACAAACAAAAGAATGCCACAATAAAGTGGATGTTTATTGATATAAAAACTCATATCATAATAAACTTGAAGTTTATTGATAATTTCACACGTGATGGTGTAAACCTGAAGCTTATCAATATTAATAATTTATCTAGTTGGCATAATCAGTTTAACCATATCAATTTAAGTATGATGTGCAAAAATAAAAGAGAATTCACATGGGTAAATATTAAAGAACTAGAAAGTTCTTTACGAATTCTCTTATGTTGCTTGTTCTCATTAATTAATAGATCAACTAGAATTGAGATTGAATCCCATGAATGCTGGAAATATCAAAGGCGAATACGAAAGTATATTACATTCTCCTCTCATAAGTGGTTCAGGGTCAAGAACCAAATAATTTTATCTTATTATTATTGATGTGCAATGTATATTTTTATTAACACCATAGTGCACAAAAATGGATTCCTAAAATTGAGGAAGAACGTTAGCTTTTCTAACATGACAGAGAGTTAATACGAGTTGCACTCTATTTTCCTTACAAAGTTTTGTCCCACTGGATTTTCCTTGTCAGGTTTTTAACGAAGCAACCAAAAGGCGTATTTCTAAACATGTGTACTCTTTTTTCTTTTCTAGAATTTTTTTCCCACTGGATTTTATTTTAGTTAAGGTCTTAATGAGACACATTGTCTGTTGAATAGACATTCAAGGGGAGTGTTATAAATAGAATTCTATTTAAGGTGAATGCCTACATTTTAGAGAGATCTTAGGAATTTTACTTGGTGGCTAAGTCATTCTTTCCCTATAAATAAAGGGGTCCTACTCCATTGTAATTCATCCCAAATCAATAAGAATTTTCCCTCTATATTTTTCTCTACAACACTCTTCATCTTCTTCTTTTATTGTTTCGATAACAATATCAAAATTTTATTATGGCCTATGTCATATTAGATGTGGGATTATAATCTAAGGGTTGTAATACAGGGCTAATTTATATCCCTTTAAAGAGGCTTGTTTTTAACATTCTCAATTAAAATCCATAAATATCCTGATGAAGTCCATGTTTCCAAACTTTTGACTTCCTCCAGAAGTGAGTTACATTCTTTTGTACAGCTTTTTTTTATAACTCTAGTTCGTCCTTCTATAATGATCAATATTATACCAGACCTTTTTAGTTTCTCATTTCTTGAGTTCTAGTGTTCTAAATTTTTAATGTAGGTATCAAGAAACTATGCCTCCAAAATAGAAGCCAAAAAGTAATGGCATAAATAAAAGGGATTTTTTCATTTCTATATACTATTTGAAACTTTATTACTCTTAATGTTCATGTTTAGTTAATTACCCCGTATAAACAAGTTTTGTTTACAAAATATATACAATCCACCTTAAAAGGCTCCCAAATCCATCATTTGTGCCTTCAATCAAGATATTTAGCTGCAAGCTTTTTTTTCTCCTCTTCTCTTTTCTTATTTTTCTTCCGCCTTAATATACGGTAATCATTGATCTCTAAGCTACTTTCGTTCCAAACACGTGGGGCATTCATGAAAACAGAAAAATCAAAGCAAAGCAAATTGACGAAAAACTTGATATATCTTTTGATTTGATCTAACACTTCACACAGAAATGTAAGGGCCATGATAAAACCATGCTCTAACTATTAAACCAAATTTAATGTTAACTATTACGGGATGGCGATAACAAGCCAAATAGATCATTGATTTAAGTTTGAAGGCAACGAGCATAAACCTCATATTTCAAATGATATTTTTAGGTAATTCCACCTGTTTAATATCAAAAGAGTTCCACACTTACCATTTATCAACAACTGCACCATATGACCGTGTAAGAATTAAGATAAGACATCTGATACAATAGCAAAGGATTTTAGTTCAAACCTTGACGTAGACTCAGTTCCAGTCACTGGTCAACGAAAACTCAAATTAACTCGAAAGTAAAACGGATATCGTCGGCTCAAGGAAAATTCGCTCTTTCCACGGTTGTATCTGAAATTTCATGGTTGTTGAAAGTAACCAAACTCCCGTTAGCAACTTCATATTTCATACAAATATAGGTTTCGCATATAATGCATAATGGAGGTGCTTTTCTAATTTTATTTTTTTTATGATCTTGAGATTTTTCCAGCTATTTCCTGTTGGATCACACTCAATAGTTACATTATACACTTATTTACAATTAATCTACAACTTATCTCCAACTTTTATATATTATTTCTACACAGTTAAAACTACAATATCATACAACTTAAATATAATTTTTATACAAATTTTATACAATATGTCTTTTGTATATTTTGTATTTCATTTATACATAGTAAAAATAAATTTCATACAACTAATTATATATTATACAACTTATCTACAGCTTGTCACGACCCGAATCCTAGTCCAGGAAGAGGAGAAGAAGGCCAGGGGTCGCACCTGCGGAACAGAGCCCGCACCTGCGGCTCCGCTTCTGCGGGAAAAGGCCCGTTCCTACGGAAATTGGGCAGCCCCTCTAAGGCCGCACCTGTGAGGCTCCGACCGCTCCTGCGGTCTCGCACCCGCGACTGGTCCTTCGCAGGTGCGTTCGCACCAGATCTGATGCACCAGCAGCTCTTTTAGAGCTTGGTTTGCCTCACGCGATGTCCGAATGGCATCCGGGCCCACCCGAGGTCCCGTCCAAATATACCAACAATTTCTAAATTATAATACAGACTCGCTTGAGCCTTCGGAATGTTCGAAACAACACTAAATCCAAGAACCATACCCCAAAACCAACTAAATCCAACTTAAGAACTTTAAATTCTTGAATTCGCTTCCAACATGCCGAAACATACCTATACTACTCGGAATGACACCGAATTTTGCGAGCAAGTCATAAATGACATGACGGAACTATTTCCGATCTCGAAATTCCGTTCGTCCCTCGATAACACAAAAATACGTTCCAAACCTCAATTTTCGAACTTAAGGAATCATTTTTCACTATTTAGCGCTAAAACGTTCCCCGGTCATCCAAAACCCGTTTCGGACATACGCCCAAGTCCGAAATCATCATACGAACCTACGGAGCTTTCAAATCTCAATTCCGAGGTCGTTTACTAAAAATGTTAACCGGAGTCAAACTTGGCCTTTAAGACCTGTCACACCTCCCTTTTCCACCCGCGGATTAATGAAGGGGTAGTAAGGGAGTTTTTCTAATTAAAGTGATATTATTCGGTTTTGGGACTTATTATTATTTCAGATTCGCCACCTGGATTTTTGACGATGCTCGGGGACACCCTTTTGTTTTAAAATCTCAAATCGAGGAAATTTTGACTCTATTTTGATTTGTCCGCGACCAGAAATCCGAGTAAGGAATTCTGTTAACCCGGGAGAAGGTGTTAGGCACTCCCGAATTCCGTGGTTCTAGCACGGTCTCTTAACTATTTATATTTTGCCTAAATTATCTAATTTTACGTTTTTTCCTATTGTGCGTTTAAACTCTTTAAGAATTAGCTGCTTTTGATAAGTATAGATTTATCTTGAAAACAAGTCACGAGAACGTGCACTTGTTATGATTTTGAACATATTACAATTATGCCACATGAAATGCACCCGTAACCGCAACACGTAATTTTATTATGATTTGAAGTTTGAAGAAAGGGACAGGAGTTGTCGAACCCGAGTGTAGTTTAGGGTAATTTTGAGGTAATGATAGATTTTTGTCTAATTTAAAACTAAAGGTATTCATTCTACCTAAGGATTGCCCAAAATAATGTCCAATAGCCTAAAGATAACATGTTTCGGGATATGGCCATATTTTAGCCCCAAATTATTTCAACTCTTTTGGCCAATCCTAATTGTGTCTAATTAACAAGAAGGGATACGTATAATTTGAACTAACATCACTAGGGATAAGCATAATAGGAACGTTTGCACAAAATATAACCAGAATCTGCATTTTAGTGTTATTTTCAGTCATCATTTTTTTGGAAAAAATTACACTCATATACATTCAAAGATTTGCCAAATTTTGTACAAGTAAATCACCATATTTTCAAGGATGCAGTTGTCAAAAGTGAATACTTGGTGTTTGAATTTTGTAGTCTAGGCCTAATCTATAGTTTCTTCTATAAGTATGAATATGAGCATGTGTCACTGGAATTGAAATTCTTTTGTAAAGAATATGTTACATACGTTGATTTCAGAGAGTTTACTAGGTGCGAAATGAATTAGGCATGCTTAACTCTACCTTACATTGATGGTAACTATAATCTTGATAGTCATTTTTCAAATCAGCGTGTTTATAAAAATCCTATACATGATAGCTTAGATATACACTCAACTTCCTACTGTTGTCATGCTATTTTAGAAGACAGGGATTGGATTATAAATTCACTAATAAAAACAGCCAACTTTTCAGAAGAAAAAAAACATGAATAGTAAGCAGAATTTAAATATATACAGTCCAGTCTTTAATTACAATGATTCTGAAAATGAATATAAACTACTGCCATCTAAATACATTTTTCAGAAAATGGAAAAAAACTAAAAAAAAGAAGAAATTTTTAGCTAATTTTCCTAACTTGAATTCCCTTAAGGCCATACACTTGTGCCTTCATTTGGAATATGTAAACACCCCAATTGATTGAGTGTTATGCAACTACCAAAACCAAATTGACCATGGAAAAGTCAATTTTAATTCTTATAATGCTTGTGTTCAAACCATATTACCTGGCAGAATTATTTATGCACTTTCTCAGGGTGAATGTGATCATAAGAGGATTAACTCACCTCCGGACTTGTCATTTTTATACTTGGGACCTTTAGTCCATATTAATTCCAAAGAGGGTAATCAAAGAAGAGTAACCGGCTCAAAGGATTTGCAAAAGGGTTAATGCTGTTTGGATAGCACGAATGAAAGCCTTCGTCATCCCAACCGGAGAACATTTGAAAATATATAGAGGATCAAACATAGTACCTTTTGATGGCATCTGCATTGACAGCCGTTTTGGAGTCATTTCATTTGATGTCCCCCCAGGTATAACGCTCCTTTTGGTAGCAATTTCCTTATGATGTATGGACCTTTGCAGTTTGGGGAGAATTTTCCATTCGCTTCTTCGTGGTGCGGGAGGATACGTCTTAAAACGAGTTACCCTACTCCGAAGTTCCTAGGTCGCACTTTCTTGTTGTAAGCACGGGCCATTCTTTGATGGTATAATTGTCCGTGGCACACTGCGGCCATTCTTTTCTCATCAAACAGAGTTAATTGCTCCAGTCGGGTCTTGACCCACTCATTGTCCTCAATTTCTGCTTCGACAATAATCCGAAGGGAAGGAATTTTGACTTCAGTGGGTATTACGGCTTCAGTGCCATAACCCAATAGGTAAGGGGTAGCTCCAACCGATGTGCGCATGGTCGCCGTAGTCCGGCCAAACTCCGGCTAGTCGCCGTAGTTCGTCCAAACCCCTCAAAGTGGTATCCCCCACTTCCTTTCTGTTGTTTCTTGGTCGATAGCATGAATAGTCCGTAATTTACTCACTGTTTACCTTTATTACATCACTATTTCTGATTTTTATTTTCTTTTACCTGTTCATGTTTTCATTTTTAGTTTAAAGTCCCAAATGCCTTTAACTTAGGTTTTATCACTATTTTTGTATGATTTAACTGTTCAAGTTTAGTAATTTGTATGACCGAGATTATCATTAGGTTTTTTGTTTAGTTTCCTTTCTCTGCTAATTTCCAGACATCTTTATGTGTGAATTGTGTCAATAAACGAGCATGAACAACTGATTGATTAAATCCCTGAATTCATACGTTGAAATGCTTGTAAGAAAAGCAGCCTCTATTAGTTGTTTTGCTCGTGTTTTGTTTGAGGTCGTCGTTTGATTTAGCCTTGATTTTGTTGCCTATGTTATTAGTCTCAATTAGATGTTAACTTTCAATTAATCTTAGTTTAAATTTCAACTCTTAGGTTAGATTGGCATATTCAAGTAACTTAAACAAACTAATTCCCCCTAGACTCAAGTGAAACTTAAAAAGGTTTTAATACAAGAAAACTGACTAAGTCTAACAACTTAGTTGACTCTCACTAATCAACCAAAATCCTAAACAAGTTGAAATCAGTTAATAACTAGAAAACTAATCAACCAATTAGGCTAAAACTCAGTTCTAAAATAATGTTTGGTCATGATTTAACCTAGACTTTTCAAGACTAATTTAGTTAACAATAATTTCTAATAATCACTTGTTTAATAGATTAACCTAGTCTAATAGTCTCTTAAACAACTGACTAAGTCCGAAAACCTGTCTAGGACAACTAGTTAGGATTAATTAGCTAAAACAAATTAGTTAACCCGAGCTTAATAATTGATCAAGTTTCTGGTTTTAGGTTATCAAGTTGAATTAACCAAATTGAATCAGTTAACTTAGGTTAACTAGTTAAGCTAATTGGCCTAAATTAATTAACAAGTTAAACCAGAGTTAATACCTAATGATCCTAGTTAAGTAGCAAGCTAACTAGGGTTAACTAACCAAAGTCCAAGTAATAACCCAAGTGAGTTTAACGCTGATTACCCAATGGTAAATTAACGGACTCCAAGGGGGTATATTCGATAATGTAGTTAGGAAATCAGAATTTTAAGGATAAAAAGGTGTTTTAATAAGTAAGAATATTCTAGAATAAGGGCAACTATCCCAAAGATAAGATTGACAGATACCCTATGTACTATTATGACCATTTTTCAGCCTTTTGGATAAGGGATATGCCAAAAGCATATCCCATCTTTGAGCTCCCTATAAATAGACTTTCCTTTGACATATTCTACACTTTTTTTAACCTGGGGCCCTGTTGAAAATCTGGATACAGAAATTTCATATACACACACAGTAGAAATCCTATACTAAAAAAACACTCGATTAGGTATAAAAATATCTGAAAAATCTGGTTTTCTTCAGTCTTGGTATTCTTGAACTTGGGTGATAGATGACTGGTTTTTTTCTGGGTTTAAAAATTTATCCGGTTGAAATATGTTTTTCTTGCTGGTCTTGCTTCAATTTCTGGTTTTCCAAGCTCTCATTTTCTGGGCTTCTCTACTGCTGGTCTTGTTTCCTGATTAGTTGTTGTGTTGATCTCCAGTTTTTTAGCAGCTGACCTTTATTTGGTTCAACTTTCTGTTGTTTTACTCTTAAAAAGGTATGTATTAACTCTTCTTGTTCTTAATGAAGTGTTGGAGTGGAATTCTCTTCTTTTACTCATTGCTTAAGCTAGCTGTTCTTGATAAATAAGGTTGTTTCTTCTGCTGTACGTAAATGTGGTTTTATAGATGTTTTGTTAACATGATAATGAACCTGTGAGTGTGAAAAATATTATTTTTATATTGGTATTTTTGGTTGGTGTATGTTGTTTAATGACCGTTTAGTTAATATTCATAGTCCAAATAATAGAACAAGTTGCACTAGGATGACTGAATCTGGCCTTTTTTATGGTCAGATTCTTTCCCTAAGAGTGCACAAAATATGCTTTCAATTGAGTCTCTTTGGTCAATAAAGAGATTCAATAACCAAGTCTCTAGATAGGTTAGTATTAGCAGTAGGGTAGATAAGTTTGACTTGTTGATAGTCAAATTCACCCCATAGTAGTGCGTAAACACTAGTTGGCTGAAGTTTACCCCTCAAAAGGGTATAAAGGATGTAGTTAAGAAGGGCATTAAGGTGAGGAATTTTAACCCTTGAATGGTCAAATTCATCCCCTAAAAATGCCTAGATAATTAAAGTACCATATAATTTAGAATTATGTTAATGTTAGCACTAGGGTAGATGAATTTGACTTATTGATAGTCAAGTTCACCCCATAATAGTGCACAAAACAACAACATAAATGGCCGAAATTCACCCTTTAAAGGGTATAAAGTATGTAGTTAAGAAGGGCATTAGGGTGAGGAATTTGAACCCTTGAATGGTCAAATTCATCCCCTACAAATGCCTAGATAATTGAAGTGCCATATAGTTAGAATTATGTTAATGTTAGCACTAAGGTAGGTGAATTTGACTCTTTGATAGTTAAATTCGTCTCATAACAGTGCACAAGCAGTAGTTAACTTGCTGAAATTTTCCTTTCAAAGGATGTAAAATGGACAATCAAAGGCTCACTAGAGGAAAAAATCTGGAATCCATTTTTTTTCTTTTCCAATAACACTTTCGGGTTCCAAAGAAGGTTATCAAATAATAGTAACCAGCTCAAAGGGTTTCCAAAAGGGTTAATGTTTTTTGGGTAGCGAGAATGAAAGCCTTCGTCATCCCAACCGGAGAACATTTGAAAATATATAGAGGATAAAACATAGTACCTTTTGATGGCATCTGCATTGACAGCCGTTTCGGGGCCATTTCCTTCGATGTCCCCCCAGGTATAACGCTCCTTTTGGTAGCAATTTCCTTATGATGTATGGACCTTTCCAGTTTGGGGTGAATTTTCCTTTCGCTTCTTCGTGGTGCTAGAGGATACGTCTTAAAACGAGTTTCCCTACTTCGAACTTTCTAGGTCGCACTTTCTTGTTGTAAGCACGGGACATACTTTACTGGTATAATTGTCCGTGGCACACGGCGGCTATTCTTTTCTCATCAATCAGAGTTAATTTCTCCAGTCGGGTCTTGACCCACTCATTGTCCTCAATTTGTGCTTCGACAATAATCTAAAGGGAAGAAATTTCGACTTCAGCGGGTATTACGGCTTCAGTTCCATAAACCAATAGGTAAGGGGTAGCTCCAACCGATGTGCGCACGGTCGTGCAATATCCCAACAATGCAAAAAGAAACTTTTCATTCTATTGCCTGGATGTTTGAATCATTTTCCTGAGAATTTTCTTGATGTTTTTGTTTGCTGCTTCAACGACGCCATTTGCTTTGGGCCGGTAAGGGGTCGAGTTGCGGTGTATTATATGGAACTGTTCACATACCTCCCTTATCAAGTTACTGTTTAGATTCGCGGCATTGTCGGTAATGATAGTTTTTGGGATACAAAAACGACAGATGATATTAGAGTGCACGAAATCCACCACCACTTTCTTAGTGACAACTTTGAACGTGACGGCCTCGACCCATTTTGTGAAATAGTCGATAGCAGCCATGTGTTATCTGGAAATGTTCACATACCTCCCTTATCAAGTTACTGTTTAGGTTCGCGAAATTGTCGGTAATGATAGTTTTTAGGATACCAAAACGATAGATGATATTAGCATGCACGAGATCCACAACCACTTTCTTAGTGACAAATTTGAACGTGACGACCTCGACCCATTTTGTGAAATAGTCGATAGCAACCATGTATAGTCGATAACATCCATTCCCTAAGCAACAAACGACCAGGGTGCCGACATAGGATGCAGTTCTGATGGTGGCGCATGGATTAGGTTACCATGTATTTGACACTTATGGCACTTCCGGACGAAACTAAAACAATCTTTCTCTATGGTTATCCAATAATATCCAGCCCGCAAGATTTTCTTTGCGAGGACGTACCCATTCATGTGGGGACCGCATACTCCTGAATGGACCTCGCCCATGATCCGTTCAGCTTCTTTGGCGTCTACACATCTTAACAGATTCGGATCGGGAGTCTTTTTATACAGTACTTCCCCACTTAGGAAGAAACTGATGGCGAGCCTTCGGATGGTTCTCTTTTGGTCTCCGTTGGCCCGCTCGGGATATTCTCTTATCTTCAAAATTCCTTTAATATCATGATACCATTGTTGGACATCAGGTTCTACTTCGACCGTGTTGCAATAACCATGTCTTTCCTTGATTTGGATCTCCAATGGGTCTATGCGAACATTACCCGGATAGGGCAGCATTGCAGCTAGGGTGGCCGGCGCATCGCCTAACTCATTATGGCACCGAGGAATATATCTGAACTCGACGACTTTGAATCGCTTACTAAGATTCTCCACATGTTGTCTGTAGGGAAGGAGTTTAACATCTCGAGTTTCCCACTCTCCCTGAGCCTGCTTAATGATCAAATCGGAGTCCCCCATGATCAACAACTCTTCTACATCTATGTCAATGGCCATGTTCATGCCCATTATACAAGCTTCATATTCAGCAGTATTGTTCGTGCAGAAGAAACGGAGTCGGGCCGTGGTAGGGTAGTGTTGTCCTGTGGGTGAAGTCAACATCGCCCCTATCCCAATACCTTTCGCATTAGCTGCTCCGTCAAAGAACATTTTCCAGGTGTCAGCGCCTTCTGAGATTACTTCGACGGAGTTGATTTCTTCATCCGGAAAATGAGTGCTCAAGGGTAGGTATTCATCATCAACCGGATTTTCAGCTAGATGATCGGTCAATGCTTGAGCTTTCATAGCTTTGCGAGTGACATAAACAATATCAAATTCTGTGAGCAGGATTTTCCATTTTGCTAATCTCCCTGTGCGCATTGGCTTTTGGAATTTGTACTTCAAAGGATCCAGCCTCGTGATGAGGTAGGTGGTATAAGCCAATAAATAATGTCGGAGTTTCTGAGCAACCCGAGTTAGAGCGCAACAAGTCCTTTCTAACTGAGAATACTTGGCCTTGTAGCTTGTGAACTTCTTGCTTAAGTAATAAATGTCTTGCTCTATCTTCCCGGTTGCATCGTGTTGCCCGAGAACACACCCAAAGGAGTTTTCTAGCACCGTCAGGTATAAGAACAGAGGTCTCCCTGGTTCTGGTGGGACTAGCACTGGAGGATTTGACAGATATTCTTTGATCTTGTCAAAAGCGTCCTAGCACTCGTCTGTCCATTTGATGGCCACATCTTTTTTCAATATCTTGAATATAGGCTCGCATGTGGAGGTCAACTGAGCGATGAACCTGCTGATGTAATTCAACCAACCCAACAGACTCATAAATTTCTTCTTGGTTCTTGGGGGTGGGAGATCCCGGATAGATTTTATCTTTGTTGGGTCCAGCTCAATGCCCCGTCGACTGACTATAAATCCCAGTAATTTTCCGGATGGAACTCCGAAAGTGCATTTGGCTTGGTTTAATTTCAAATCATATCTGCGCAGGCGTTCGAAGAATTTCCTCAAATGCTGCACATGGTCACTTTGGGTCTTGGATTTAATGATCACATCATCCACGTACACCTCGATCTCCTGATGCATCATGTCGTGGAATATGGCGGTCATGGCCCTCATATAAGTTGCCCAGGCGTTCTTTAAACCAAATGGCATGACCCGATAACAGTTTGTTCCCCAGGGTGTAGTGAAAGCTGTCTTTTCTGCATCCTCTTCATCCATCAACACCTAGTGATATCCGGCATAGCAATCGACAAAAGACGGCACCTCATGTCTGGCACAATTTTCAACTAGGATGTGTATGTTTGGCAGTGGAAAATTATCTTTGGGACTTGCTTTATTCAGATCTCGGTAGTCGACACATACTCGGACCTTTCCGTCCTTTTTAGGCACCGGAACCACATTGGCCAGCCAGGTGGTGTATTGGACCACTCGGATTACTCCAACCTTTAGTTATTTTGCGACCTCTTCTTTGATCTTGTCACTCATGTCTATTTTAAATTTCCTCTGCTTTGTTGGACATGCGGATGACCGGGGTAGGTTGGCAATTTGTGTACCACCAAGTCCATACTTAGTCTGGTCATGTCGTCGTAGGACCAAGAAAACACGTCTTTGAATTCAAATAGGATTTGAATCAAGGCGTCTCTAGTCTTTTCATCCGTGTGGACACTTATCATGGTTTCTCGAATCTCTTCTTCATTGCCCAAGTTAACGAGTTCCGTTTCGTTTAAGTTTGGCTTAGGCTTATTCTCGAACTGTTCCAATTCTCGATTTATTTCTCTAAAAGCCTCTTCTTCATCATATTCCAGTTCTTGATTCATTATTTCGAGGTTAGGCGGCGTATTAAGATCAGAGCATGAAGTCCGCAAGCATGTCATGTTTTTTAAAGCCACTTTATTAGGACTGAAAAATAAGAAAACATAAACAAAAATCAGGAAGAATAATAGACGATGAAATTTTGATTTCATTTCATTGAATTTGAACATAGGAGGGTTTACATAGGAATTTAAAGGCAAGAATTTAAAAACACTTGAGTTACACCTTGAAATAACTCATAGTGCAAAAAAGGATGGCAAAAGCTGAACTACCGGGACTCCCGCCTGACGGGGAATGGAGTAGCCTTCCAGTTTTTCAACTTGGCGTCATGCCCCATATACCGCACTTCGGCAGTGCTGGAGCCTTCTCCTGGTTTAACCATATGGGCCTCATATAATATCTGTCTCATTGCTCCGCATATTTCTTCGATTTCTTCGGCCGTGAAAGCCTCTTCCTCTTCATCCACGTATTTTGGCTTGACAAATGATGCGGTGATGTGTGGGATCGACTTAGCCAATACCCAACCATTTTTCTTACGTTGATCAGCCCATCGTTCATCGTCGGGAGTAGCTTGAAACCCTATGCCAAAGAACTTTTTATTGGCAGGCAAAGTGATGGGCTCTTTAATGCCTTGCAAGGACAACCCGAGCCCTTTTCCAGGTGTATACCCATGTTTAATCATGTCGTTAGTGACCATAATTGATGCGTTTGATAAGAAGGGTTGAGGGCACGGAGTTCCTTCTTCATGCTGGTCCGCAACCACAATCTTGAAAGCTTGGTAGACTATGTGCTCGCTGCCCTCTCTTGCTTCCAGGCATGGGGCTGACGGGTCCCTATAAATAGATTGCTCGTCTTCCCCATGGACTACAATTTCCTGGTCTTCATATTCGAACTTAATCATCTGGTGGAGAGTAGATGGCACTACCCCTGCTGCATGGATCCAAGGCCTTCCCAAGAGATAGTTGTAGGAAGTATCCATATCCATGACCTGGAATGTCACTTCAAAATCAACAGGGCCGATTTTCAAGAATCAATCTCCCCGATCGTGTCTCTCTTGATACCATTGAATGCCCGGACGCACACATTGTTGGGCCTAATTCTCTCAGCCCCAATCTCCATTCTTTGTAGGGTCGAGAGAGGGCAAATATCAACCCTAGATCCACCGTCCATCATAACTCTTTTCACATAGTAACCTTCACATTTAACAGTTAGGTGGAGAGATTTGTTGTGGGTGGACCCTTCCGGGGGCAAGTCATTCTTGCTAAATGAGATCCGGTTGACTTCAAAAAATCGCTTTGCCATTCTTTCCATTTGCTCGACTGTGGTGTTGGCCGGAACGTATGCTTCGTTAAGGGTTTTGATCAGGATCTTCTGATGCTCGTTTGAATTTACCAGCAAGGATAGGAGTGAGACCTGAGTGGGGGACTTTCTGAGCTCCTCGATTATGGCGTATTCAGCGGTTTTCATATTCTTGAAGAATTCTTCTGCCTCTCCGGCACTGATCGAACTTTTAGGCGGAAAGCGTTTCAGCTTGCTTTGGTTTAGTTCTTCCGGGTCGAGGTATTTCTCTGATGAGTTTATATCGCCTGTTTCCTCAGTAATCTCTTTCCCTTTGTATGTCACCACCGTCCTGTGGTAATTCCAGGGGACGACAATAGTATTCTTCATGGGAGTTTGCGACGCGCGGCTAATAACCAAGGGCTCATTCAACCTTGGTGAAATTATTTGCCCCCGCGCCACATACGTCCCTTTCGGCACGTACATTTTTGGGCCATTCATCATCTCCTTGTTGAATTGTAACCTTCTGGGAGGGCTCAACACACTTTTTTCCTTCCTGCGTGCCTTGGGGATGTAAAGGACATCGTCTTTAGCGAGTCCCCTATTTATTTCAGTCTCAGCCTTTTCCGTGACCTGGGGGACGGTGTTACTCTTCTTTATCTCTTTGAATGGTTTGGGTGCCGCCTTGGGCTTTCTTTCCACATCTGCGATGGCGATTATGTCCTTTAGAGCTGAATCAAAATCCTGGTCCTCGCAAATCATGCCGATGACGGGCCCATGATTGTGAGTGGGCAGTGGATTGTTCATCACATTGGGAGCTTCTTCGTCCCTTAACACCATTTTCTTTTGTTCTATAAGGCTGTCCACGGACCTTTTGAGGGTCCAGCAATCCTCCGTGTCATGCCCTTTTTCTCCAGAATGGTAAGCACAACTGGTACCCCGTCTATATGATGGTGATTGAGGATTCTGCCCGTTCGAAGGTACGGTTGCAGGAGTCCCATCTGGACCAACTTTGGGAAGAGGCTGGAATACGGCTCTCTGATGGGAGTGAAATTAAGTCTCCTTGGTGGTTCTCGGGGATAGGCATTGTACAGGTAGTTGTTTTGAGGAGGGCGTGAATTATATGGAGCTGGGGGACGATGGTTATTTTTTGGAGGTGGAGTTCTATTCTGATTGTATTGTTGTTGCGGCCTATGATGTGGCTGAGCATTCATTACCGCATAGGGAAAAGGGGGCGTAGCATAAGCTGCGTCTTGGTGAGGATAGTAATGTTGGGAAGCTTTGGGAAATGGACGTGGGTATTGTCGAAGCTTCCTGACATCGGAAACCATCATGGCCCCTTCTTCTCTCTTTTTCGTGTTGGCTGCACTCCTAGATCCACTTTGGATGGCCTGAGAGGTTGCTCTTATGGCATATTGGCTCAGGATACGACCAGCTTTTAGACGATTCTCCACCATTTCTCCAATTTTGATTGCTTCCGCAAATGGTTTGCCCATGGTGGACATCATATTTTGGAAGTAATCAGCTTCCTGTGCTTGTAGAAAGATGTTGACCATTTCAACCTCATCCATCAGAGGTTTGACCCTGGAGGCCTGCTCGCGCCATTTGATGGCGTACTCTCTGAGGATTTATTTTTGAGATTGGATAGAGAGTTCCTATCGGGAGCGATGTCCACATTGTATTGGAATTGTCGGACAAAATCCCGTGCCAGGTCATCCCATATGTGCCAGCGGGATATATCCTGGTCCATGTACCATTCTGATGCAATCCCCGTCAAGCTTTCTCCAAAATATGCCATGAGAAGTTCCTCCTTCCCACCTGCTCCCCTGAGCTGGTTGCAGTACCTTTTCAGATGGGCTATGGGGTCCCCATGTCCGTCATATTTTTTGAACTTGGGGGTCTTAAACCCGAGAGGCAAATGGATGTGCGGGAAAATGCACAAGTCTGCATAGGAGACACTTTTGTACCCGCTCAGCCCCTGTATATTTTTGAGGCTCTGTTCAATACTCTTTATTTTTCGAGTTATTTCTTCGTGCTCGAGGATTTTCTTATCCTGTCCCAAAGTGACCTCAGGCGGAGTTTGTTGGGGATATGCATTGGGAGTAGCATGAGCGGTATCCTGATGGACGGATGGTGTTTGGAATGTGAATGCTGGCGGCTTTAAACTTGTCCCGGAGATAGTTGGTGGAGCCGTGGTGGAGATTGGTGGTGTGGTGAAGATGTTGGAAGACACACCAGAAAAAAAACCCTGGGGGCGAACCTCAGAAGGCCTTCCGGCAAAGTGAGCCGACATAGTTGGATATCCAAATGGCGTGGCTGGGTAGCTTATGTGGATGTTGAACGTCCCGCCTGCCCTGGGGATTATCTCTGGGAAACCCGGGATGGCACTGGGTGGTTCCCTACCATTGGACCATGCGTCCTACATTTCCAGCATGCGGCAACGCATAGTCCTGTTCTCTTCAGCTGTTGCTGACTCAGACGTTGGGATGGCTGGATTTAGGTCTTCCATGGAAGAGTTGATGATTGGAAAGTGACTTTTAGACGTCATTTCTATGCTCTCTTTTGATCTAGTGAAGTAAGGATGGGAAGCCAGGTTACCGCAAGACCAACCACCTCAAAATAACTTTTAGATTGAACCAACAAAATGTTAGGTTGAAGCATTTATCACATAGGCAATCGCACGTTTGGGGTATGCAATGCACCTGAGCAATTTAAACGCTTTTCTATATGTTTTTTCAAAAGTTGTGTACTTCATCCCGACTTTATTTCTGGGCTTTGCCCTTTTTATCATTCTTACCCTTCTTCTGTTATTGTTTTCGCTCTTTTATTCCTCGCTCGGTTTCTTTTCTTATGATTATGATCGAATCCTATATGGATTGCCTACGTATCACGGCGCCACGTGAATCAGATCATCACGTAGTTCATGCTAGAAAAACCCAAAGGACAGAAATACATATTTTTCTAAAAGCTTCATTCTAAAAAATTTCATTCACTAAATAAAACACTTCTGATTACAGAAAAATTGTAGCCCACTTTCGGAATTTCAAAGTTTGCAAAACAGACTCGACACATATTTTATAAAAACTACTGTGGACTCAGACATGACTATAACTAGAACAATGAAATACAGACTCGAAAAACATCAAAAATACATCAGTGCTTCCGTTGCTCCAGGGGCCGGTAGGGCATCATTCGGCCTTGCCACGGGCCTGCGTGCTATGTCTTGCTGGAGGCAGTAAAGGTCGTCCATTATCTTGTGGACGAAGATCATAACCGCTGAGAAGAAGGTGGTCCAAGTCATATATTCACATTCCTGGCATCTGGTGACGATGTAGTCAGCTATCTCTTGGACCCTTCGCCTGATGATACCCTTTTCTTGAAGTAGGCGCCCGATTTGCTGGGATCTCGCCTCTAAAGTCTGGGTGTCTTTGTGACTCTGCTCTTTCCATTGTTGCAACTCTTTTTCTAACTGAGCCATCATGGCATAGCATTGTTCCCTCTCTGTCTTAAATTTTTTACCTGTTTGGCCATTTCGTTCTCGAGGACGACCAACTTTTCCTTCAAGCCTATGACTTCCTGGTCATATTTCCTTTTTAGTCTCTGGACAAACTCTGTTCTTTCCTCTGCACTTCTTGTTAATCTTGCCTGAGCTCCGGCCAGTTCTTCTTTAGCTTTGTCTAGATCATTTCCATAGCTGCACACTTTATGCCTCAGGCTGTTGATAAGCCTTTCATCAGTTCTGCTTCTCTCTGGGTTCTCAGTAGCTGTTTTTAATTCCTGTATCTGGGCCGGAGAACTTCATTTTCTTGGGCTAATATGTTTTTCTCCCCTTCAATTGTTGCAGTATGTAGAATGTTTTCAATCTTGATTTCCCTGACCTGGGCTTCCAACTTGCTTATGGTGGCTCGGTAGCTGTTCTTACTTTCTAACCAAGCCCAATACTTTTGTGTTTTCTTGGTGAATTGTTGCACGTGGGGTCTCTTTGCGGGTCGTTCTTGCTCTTGATGCTCCCTGCCTCTTATTCCATACCAAGAAGTGTAGGCGGGCTCCACTTCCCCTTTGGATAATCTCTCACCCGAGTTTGAGGTTCTAAAAACCTGCACTCGTTCCAGATTTGACAGACCCTGCCTTCAGGAAATGCAGCTCTCGGGCATAACTCAATGGCTTGTGGGATTAAATCCTTGTCATGGGGAACACCGTTTTGTCTCCCCAACTGGCGTAAGACCCGGTGTGGGCCATATGGCTGAATTCTTCGCAGGCCCATTAACAAGATATAGCAAACCTCAGCAGACATATTGATAACCTCGCTGACAGGGAGCCACCCGAACGTCCACTCGATTTGGTTGGCAGTCAGTGAACTCAAGTATGAGTGCCAGGATTCCGTGCCCTCCGAAAATTTGTGGCGTTTTACCCGAGTACCATGTTCCTCGATGCAATTCAAACCGGTTAAGCCGTAGTTCATGTATCCTGGGCGGTGACAGAGGTGCTCGATCAGCCAGATTTATAAAAGCAGGTTGCACCCCTCAAAGAACTTTCCCCCAGATTGGCAAACTGTCAGAGCACGGTAAATCTCGGATAAGACCATCGGTATAAGTGTGCCATTAGATTTTTTCATCATGAAATCTTCCATTCCCACAAGCCCGATGTCTATGCATCCGTCACTTCTTGGGAAAATCAAGGTGCCCAAGAATGCTACCACAAAGCTAGCCCCCGGCGGGCTTCCCATTTAGCCTGATCTTTGTGACTTAGACCAGTGTTGTTAGCCTCATAACCCTGGGGATCTCCATAAAGTTTGTAAAGAAAATAGAAAGTGAAGAAACCTCGGATAGGTGTGGGTCTTGGACGTCCCGACTAATGTTCAACAGATCCAAAAACTTATGTGGAGTCACTGCCCTGGGTGCCACTGGGTACCGACTTCTAAGATTGTCATTAAGACCAGCATACCGTGCTATTTCCTCTAGCGTAGGCATCAATTCAAAATCTGAAAAGTGGAACACGTTGTGGGCGAGATCCCAAAACGGTACTAGAGCCTTAACGATGTCCAACCTCGGCTTGATTTTTAAAAGACCAGTAAGTCCCCCTAAAGCTTTCATAACAGACTTTATACTAGCTTCCCCCAAGTCGCTCCACCACATATGGAGTCCTAGAGGGATTTCCTCGACTACCCTGAAGGGAATGTTTTCAACTGTATTCATCCTGCACATTCGTTTTTTGATTAAAACCACAAAAATTTTGAAAAGTGTTATTTTTTGCAAAGGGTTTTGTAATAAAGAAAAATGGATCATCTTTGCGAATACGTCCCTTTAATACTTTGGGTAGGAAGTTTTTTTTAGGCTGTGTTTGCGAATTAGGTCGAAATTTAAAGACAAACCACATGCGGCCACTTTTGCAAAAACGGCCTTCTGGTGCCCCACTTGGGCGATCAGGCTACAATTGCGTCACCTAATTTTATTTAGGGCTATATCCTTTGATTTTTAAAAAAAAAATAGAGCTGGACCCGATGATAGTTTCCTACGTATCCCACACCCGTGAGAATCAAACAATGCGTAGTTCGGAAAAATCCTAACTGATTAAAATATACACCCACTCATTTTGTTTGGGAATATTATTTTCAGAAATTTTGGCAGAGTTTCGGGATAAATGGGGATTTTTCAAAACAGGGTGAATTTTCTATCGTACCTCACTCTTGGTTTTTCTATTCATTTTTTTTATTCTAGCCGGTCAATACACAAGCTGAAACAAATAAATGCATACGTAACAGGTAAGATGCATCAGGGTAGTCTTCATTTCGGGTACACCAGTTCTAGATGGACCCAACCCCTGTGTTGAGTCCCCTAAGTCAAATGCACATGATGCAGATAATCGTTCCTCCTAGGGATCCGACATGAGGCTATGTTATACTAAGTTTAAACCCTGGGGTTTTGTTCTAGACCAGGATTAC
>ML362313.1:0-11549 GCA_005239505.1 Nicotiana paniculata
TGAGCGGCTGGAATCTCACCATCAGGTGAAGAGAGGTTATGACCCTGTTGAGCCTTCTCTATGTCTTCCTTAGTTTTGGCTATTTCAGCACTAAGGTCAAAACCCTCTTGACTCATTTCCTATCTCACATCGACAGCAGCCACCTCTTCCAAATCTTCATAATCTTGTGCCCACACTTGAAGCTCAGCCCTCAACCCGTCCTTCTCCGCCTCCACAGCTTCATGAGCGGCCCTTAATGGAACAATCGACTCCTCTAAAGTTTGAGCTTTGTCTAAAGCCTTCGAAGATCTTCTTGAGTACGAGTGAGTGATTGCATGANGCTTCTCCGTGAATGAAGACTCCAGAACACTCTTATCTTTGTCAACTTGACTGCAAGAAGCCCGCTCCACTGCTAGTTCTGTTGCCATAAGTCTCATCTGCCGCTTCAAGGTACTCCTTTCCTCTTCTAAAGCGTCCATGTCAATCCTTAGGCTATCATATTGTGCTTTCCAATTATCAACTTCTGCCTGCAACTCTCTTGTCTCTTGGTCTGTGTTTGAAATCCTCTTCATAAGCTCCATGCCTATAAGGTTAATCTACAAGAAATAAACCAGTCAGATATGGTAAATTTCATATACGAGAGTGAAAGAGGATAACTTACACAATACCTTCAAAAAAGTATGCACGAACTCATTTGCCCATGTAAGAGCTCTGTGGCTAGCTAGCTTTGCTTTCTCAGCGGAACCTATTAAAAGCTTAAGCCACACTTCAGGCTCACCCGTCTTCTTAAAAAGGTTTCCCTTAGCTGGAACCTCTATTACCACCTACCGCATCTCTCTGCTGCAAGACCCTACTTCCCTAACGGAAGGCATAGAAGCAGGCAGAGATGGAACAACAACAGGCACGGAAGGTTGAGGAACTGGAGAAGCCACGGGCAAAGGAGAAGGCACGGAAAGTTGAAGAGTTGAAGAAGTTACAGGCAAAGCAGCAACAAAAGTTGAGATAGCCAAAGGAATGGACGAAACAGTTTCTCTCAAAGAAGCAGGAAAGACAGCAGCCAAAGGGACGTCTTCAGCAGCAAGATTAATACCACCGTGAATAGGGGAATGTGGAACATCATCAAATACAGGCGGCTCAATCAACACTGGAGGCAAGGTTGAGGCAGTAGGCTCATCATCTATAATCATTCGCCTTCTCTGTGGCCTGTGCACTAAAGAACCCTCTTCCTCTTCTGCTATGGAGCGAGATTCACTAATCTTCCTCTTCGAGGAAGATGAACCAACAATGATTTCCTGGGCTTGAGCCAAGGACATTTTTGGGATAGAGGAAGCAGACACCCCACGAGTAGATAATCCTATTAAAAAGAGAAAAAAGTTAAACGACAAAAGAAAAAAGAATCGAGTAAGTAAAGAAGAAAGAACAAAAACTTCACTTACCGTGGGTCTTTACTTGCCAACCATACCTCCCAGTGAGATACTTCCAAGATCTTTCTTTTGAAGGAGCAACAAATAAAAGTTTTTCTACCCAATAACGAATACCGGAGACATTCTCAACAGTATTCATGATTGCTGAAAGAAGAAAAATAAACAGACACGGTGTTAAATAAAACATCTCAAGTCAAAACAAGAAAAAGTAAATGTGAGCTAAATCATACTCACGTGCGCGATTCCACTTCTCAGGGAAGGGAAGATTTTCTTCACCCACTAAACCAGCAGTGGGTACAGTAACATACCGGAGGTACCAACCCCTATCCTTATCGTCTCCAGGGGTTACTAACACTCTTTTGCTTCTAGCAGTCAGAGTAAAACCCCTTCATGAAATAAGGTAGGAGAGTAGAGGCGAATAAGATGGTTTAAGGTGAAAGGAACCGAGTCTAAAGAAGCCAAACTCCTAAGGCATGCGACAACTCGCCACACAATCGGGCCGACCTGTCCTAAGGAGATATTGAAAAAACGGCAAAACTCGATTATAACTGGGTCAATGGGGGGTCTAAACCCTAAAGTTAAAGGATACGTATACACAAAAGAATATCCTGTCTTGTAAGACGTTATTCTTTGACTACTATTCAGAATATAGACAGAAAAGTCAGATTTCCAGAAGCACTGCCTTCGAACAAGGGAAATCTGACCCTCAGTTATAAGGGTTGGATATCTTTCTACACTATCAAGAGAAGAAAATTGATCTACAAGAACTTGACTATCCCTAGAAAAAACAAACTCAGCAGGGACAAGTTCATCGACTCCAGGTTCACAAAGGCATTCGCCTCTACCCCTAGACAAAGATCGAGAAACCCTAAATATCGGGGAAACTGGAGATCTAGTGGAAGGGGAGGTACTATTTGAGAAGAAGAAGAGCCCCTCGAAGGAGTGGATCCTAGACTTCTAAGTCTACCACCCCTCCGAATCCTAGTCGGAGTAGAAGATGGCGCTAAGATTTCAATGTCTATTACTCTTTGAGGTTGGTTTGAAGAAGACATGTTTACAAAGGCAAAGGAGAAAGTTCTTTACANGAGTAAATGCAGAACCAATCCAAAAAGGACACGTGGTATGAGCATTAAATGGAAGTGACAAACGACGCCTATGGTGCAGAGAAGGATACAATGATTCAAGAAAAAGCGGCGGCAAAATATTCCAACCATAAATGAATATCCACTTACCAAATATTAATCGTTAAATATATGGTAAGTGGGGGGACTATCTGTATTGGTAAAACAGAGTTACACACGTAAGCCAGCTTTTGACAACTCAGCCAGTCACGTGGACACAGGAAAACACGACAGCTGGACGTAACTCTTTGAAGAGGTACGGTACAAAGAGGCATGATTCAGTAAACCCACGAAATTATCAGCCACGGGAAATTCAACTTGATCAAAACGGGAGAGAGTCAAAGTTAGAATGAATCTAGACAAAGCTACGGGCAGATTCAAGGATCCACAATTGATTACTCGAACTTTATGTAACTGACCCCCTATTACCGTTATCCTTTGTAACGCCTAATTAATGTCATAATTAGTCATTTATGAGTAACCATAGCAGGAGTCGTACGTTATAAGAATCTCGTATATAAGGGAGGGGAATACAGCTTGTAAAGGCAGCTGATTCTCGAATACAATCAACATCGATATTTTATTTATGCAATATTGTTTATTATTCATTTTTTCTATTATCTTGATTATCAGTAACCCGTATTCATATTAAAAATAAGCTTTAGTCAAACGGTCTAATTCTTTGGTTAAACATTGATTCCTTAAGGTTGGCCTAAAAGGCGAAGTTTGACTCCGGTCAACATTTTAAGTAAACGACGTTAGAATCGAGATTTGAAGGTTCCAATAGGTTCGTATGATGATTTCGGACTTGGGCGTATGTCGAAGCCTCACAGGTGAGACCTTTGAGCGGATGCCAGATCCGCAGATGCAACCCCCCTTTCGCAGGTGCGATCCCCTTCCATCCCTCCTCCTTCTGCAGATGCAGACTATGGCCCGCAGAAGCAAGACCGCAGGTGCGGTCCACGTGCCGCAGGTGCAAAAATGACTAGAGGCAGTAAGGTGTTTTAAAAACGGGACTTAGGCTTATTTGGGATCATTTATCATATCCTTGGGCGATTTAGGAGCTTCCAAAGGGGGGATTTCAACTTAGCATTGAGAGGTTAGTTATTCCTACTTGTTGTGAGTTTAATACTTGATTTTTGGGTAGATTAATACATAAAGATTAGTTAAAATTATTGGTTTAAGGTAAAACCTAAGGTTTTGATAAAAATGATATTTAACCACGAAAATTGTTATGGAACCTAATAAAAATCATATATTGATGATCCTTAGGTTTATGGGTAACGACTTCCTTTAAGAATTTTTGGAATCTGAGCACGTGGGCCCGGGGGTGAATTTTGGGAACCTTGCTTTCGGGCTTGGATAATCACTTTAATAGCTAGAATATGAACATGTAAGCCTATAATGATTGGTTTTTACGTCATTCGAATAGTTTCAGATTGTGCAACTCCGGTTTGAGAGTTTTAGAGTATTCTTGAGTTGGAAGTAGGCCCGAAAACGAGGTAAGCCTCTTTTCTAACCTTGTAAGAGGGAATTGTCCCCATAGGTAAAGTAATTATTATGTGCTATTATTTGTAAGGGTTAAGTACGCACGAGGTGACGGGAGTCCGTGCGTAGCTACTATCATGCTTAAGTTTGGATAACTTAGGACCCAAAAGCAAGCTTACGTGTTATACATGAAACTTTATGGTAAATTTAACTCGCTTAGATCATGTCAAATTAGTAAATAAATTCTAATAGATTAAACAACATCTTTTGACTATTTAAGAGAAGCCGACATTTCTTGAGTATTTGCTTCTTGTTAAATCCTTGATTCTGCTTGATATGCTTAATAGTATTGACCGCGTCGCATGTATGATCCGCGAGCGGGGTAATAGATGCATCTATGGTTTGCACCGTTTGACCCTCTGGCAGTGCACATTTTATTATTATGTTGGATCTGGTCGTACGCCCACGACATTATTTGCGCATGCTATTGATTGGTACTACTGTGACTTGAATTGCTTAATATTCCTTGGAATATAAATTGTCAACTGAAATGACAGGAATTTATGTACATTTTATTGGTGGCAAAGCTCGTTATTTCTATTATTTCTACTATTTAGCCTTGATATTCATGCTTAGTCCCCTGCTTAAGTATATTGTTTGGCCCTAGTAAGTGTCAAGTCGACCCCTGTCACTACTTCTTCGAGGTTAGACTGGATACTTACTGGGTACATAATGTTTATGTACTCATGCTACAGTTCCGTACTTAATTGTACAGGTTCTGAGGCCGGTCCATATGGTTACCAGTCCGGAGCACGTTCTTGATTTCTGAGACAGGAGTTCCATGGTGAGATGCTTCTCTTGATTCCATTCAGAAGCACATTGGAGTCTTTCCCTTTTTGCTTATTCTGTCTACTCTAGTTCGGACAGTAGGGTAGATGTATTCTTTTGTTCATTCTACTAGATGCCCGTATACTTGTGACACTAGTTCCTGGCAGGCACATTGGTAGACTGTTCTTTTAGGGATGCAATTATTTAAACTTGACTCTTTTTTGTCATTTGCAATTTAAAGTGACTTCGTATTTTATTTTACATGTTTAGAGATCTAAAATAAGTTATTGTTGGAAACGTCTTTAATAGAATAAGGTGGGATTCACTTGTCAAATAGTGTTGGCTTGCCTAACTTCGGGTTGGGGGCCATCGCGACCTAGAAGAGAATTTGGGTCGTGACAACATGGTATCAGAGAACTAGGTTCACGTAGGTCTCACAAGTAATGGGAAAACCTAATAGTCTTGCGGATCGGTAGAGAGACGTCTGTATTTATCTTCGGGAGGCTATAGGATGTTAGGAAATTTCTCTTTATTCATCTTCTATCGTTCAGTTGATGGTATACTAAATTTCATTCTCCTATTCTATCACAGATGGTGAGGACGCGTATATCCAACGTTCTAGACCCGAGAGGGGCCACTCCCCCCGTTGCTAGAGACAGAGGCCGGGGGAGGGCACTGACCCAAGGTAGGGGACGAGGGCGTCCTAGAGCTGCCCCAGTTGCACCACCAGCATAGGACCCTATTGTTGAGGAGCAGGGCGAGGTACCCTCTAGCAGATCCTGCCCCGATGGATTTCATGACAGTGTCGGGCTTTCAGGAGGTCATGGGCTGTATGATGCGGTTCATGGACACTATGACCCATGCTGGTTTATTTCCAGCGGACTCGACCACATCTCAAGCGGGAGGGGGAACACTGAACCCTACTTCCCAGGCCCCAGGACATGCAACTGCGGTTTATCAAACTCCGGGTACCCTACCCGCGGACGGGGCCAAGCCAGTTGGAGAAGTAGCACCTGAGCCCCGACCAGTTGGGATCGACAGAAGTTATTGTACAAATGGACCAGACCTCACCCTCCTTTCTTCGAGGGTGAGCGTCATGAGGATGCTCAAGATTTCATTGATAGGTGCAGGGACAGACTGCACAACATGAGGATACTGAAGTCCCACGGGGTTGACTTCACCAATTTTTAGTTGGAGGGCAGAGCCCGTAGGTGGTGGCAGTCTTATGTTCTTGGCCCTATCACTTGGGAGCAGTTCACACATCTTTTTCTGGACAGGTATATTCCACCCTGCGAGGGAAGAGCTGCGGTACCAGTTCAAGCAGCTTGAGCAGGGTCAAATGTTAGTGGCTGACTATGAGGCGAGGTTTTCTGAGCTGTCTCGTCATGCACTTATGATACTTCCTACTGTCGCAGAGAGAGTGCGGAGGCTTGTAGCAGGGTTGCACTCTGGTATTAGGGCCAACATGGCCCGAGAGATGGAGATGGGGACTCCTTATCAACTAGTAGTGGAGATCGCTCGCAGGATTGAGGGCTATCGTTTGAGGGGTAGAGAGCATGGACAGCAGGATAAGAGGGCTCAATTTTCTGGAGATTTTAGAGGTGCTCCGTCTAGGGGAAGAGGTCAGTTTGGGAGGGGCCAGCCCAGCATCCCCTATATTCAGAACCACCACCATCTCCTCGAGGTGCTCCAGTGAGGCCTTATTTCAATGCGCTGTCGGGGATTTCTTATCGCCCACCAGCTATTCAAGGTTCCTCCGACGGGTATTTTGGTCATCGGGGTTCTTCCAGTGCCTATTTCAGTGCCATGTCGGAGAGTTTTCATACCGCCCCCAGCCATTCAGGGTTCCTCCGGTGGGTATTCCGGCCACCAGGGCCAGTCTTCAGGGCAGCAGTCTATGGTGCCGAGAGGTTGTTACGAGTGTGAGGATCCAGGACACATGAGAAGGACTTTCCCCAGGCTCCAGGGCAAGGCAGTACAACAGAGCTCTCAGCCTATGATTGTAGCACCAGCAGTTCGGCCACCCAGGGGCGGAGGACATGTGGGTAGGGGTCGTCCTAGAGGTGGAGGCCAGGCAGGGGGAGCTCAGCCAGCTTCTGCTTAGTCAGGTGGAGGCCAGCCAACCGACGCTCCAGCCAGATTCTATGCTTTTCCAGCCAGACCAGATGCATTGGACTGAGACGCTGTTATCACATGTATTATCTTCGTCTGCGGTAGGGAGGATTCAGTATTATTTGATCCAGGGTCTAATTATTCATATGTATCATCTTTGTTTGCTCATTTCCTGGACATTCCTCGTGAGTCTTTGGGTACTCCTATTTATGTGTCCACACCTGTGGGCGATTCTGTGGTTGTGGCCCGGATCTATCGGTCCTGTGTGGTCACATTCTGTGGGTTCGAGACCAGACCAGACCTTTTGTTACTTGATATGACCGACTTGAGGTCATCCTGGGCATGGACTGGTTATCTCCTTATCACGCCATCCTAGATTTCCATGCCAAGATCGTTACATTAGCCATGCCTGAGTTGCCGAGATTGGAGTGGAGAGGTTGCTCAGTTAGTGCAGCTAGTCGGGTTATTTCTTTTCTGAAGGCTCGATGTATGGTCGAGAAGGGTTGTTTGGCTTATCTCGCTTATGTGCGGGACACCACCACAGAGTCTCCGAAGATCGATTCAGTGCTAGTCGAACGGGATTTCGCCGATTTGTTTCCTTCTGACCTCCCAAGCATGCCGCTAGAGCGTGATATCGATTTCTGTATTGACTTGGCTCCAGGCACCCAGCCTATATCCATCCCACCGTACCGTATGGCTCCGAAAAAATTGAAAGAACAGCTTGAGGAGTTGCTAGCTAAGGGGTTTATCAGACCGAGTGTATCGCCTTGGGGTGCTCCAGATTTATTTGTGAAGCAGACTGATGGGACTATGCGGATGTGTATTGACTACCGTCAGTTGAACAAAGTTACCATCAAGAACAAGTACCCGCTGCTGCGCATCAATGATTTGTTTGACCAGTTGCATGGTTTTAGGATGTTTTCGAAGATTGACTTGATATTGGGGTATCATCAGCTGAGGATTCGGGACTTAGATGTTCCGTAGACTGCCTTCCGTACGAGATATGGTCATTTTGAGTTCCTGGTGATGTTCTTTGGCTTGACTAATGCCCCATCAGCGTTTATTGATTTGATGAACGGGGTGTTCAGGCCTTATATTGATTCTTTTGTCATTGTCTTCATTTATGACATCTTGATCTACTCACGTAGCCTGGGGGAGTACGAGCAGCATTTGAGAGTAGTGCTCCAGACCTTGCGGGAACAAAATTTGTATGCTAAGTTCTCCAAGAGTGAGTTTTGGTTGGATTTTATAGCATTCTTGGGGCATGTGGTATCCGGAGAGAGTATCAAGGTGGATCCTAAAAAGATTGTGGTAATTCAGAGTTGTCCATGTCCCACTTCAGCGACCGAGATCAGGAGTTTCTTGGGATTGGCAGGTTATTATCGTCGGTTTATGGAGGGATTTTCATCCATTGCAGCCCCTCTGACTAGATTGACCCAGAAGGGTGCCCCATTCCAATGGTTCGATGAGTGTGAGGCGTGCTTCCAGAAGCTCAAGACAACATTGACCACAACACCAGTTCTAGTGTTGCCTTCCGGTTCAGGGATGTATACAGTTTATTGTGACGCTTCGCACGTTGTCTTAGGATGTGTATTGATGCAGGAGGGACGAGTTATTGCATATGCCTCACATCAGTTGAAGATTCATGAGAAAAACTACTCCGTGCATGATTTGGAGTTGGCAGCGATTGTTCATGCTCTTAATATTTGGAGGCATTACTTGTATGGAGTGTCTTGTGAGGTTTATACAGACCACCGCAGTTTGCATCACCTGTTCAAGCAAAGGGGCCTTAATTTGAGGTAGCGTAGGTGGATTGAGTTACTGAAGTATTATGACATCACCATTATTTATCATCCCGGCAAGGCGAATGTGGTTGCAGGCGCCTTAAGCAGGAAGGCGGATAGTATGGGTAGCTTGGCATTCATTTCAGCGGAGGAGAGGCCACAAGCCCTGGACATTCAGTCCTTGGCTAACGAACTTATGAGGCTGGACATTTCAGATCCCAGCCGAGTTCTTGCGTGTGTTGTTGCTCAGTCTTCATTATTGGGGCAGATCAAGGCTCGGCAGTTCGATGATCCGAACTTGGCAGTTCTCAGAGAGACGGTACTACAAGGTGGTGCCAGGAGGTTTCTATTGGTGATTATGGTGTTCTGCGACTTCAGGGTCGCCTATGTGTTCCTAATGTTGATGTCCTGAGGGAGAGGATTCTATAGGAGGCACATAGTTCATGGTATTCTATTCATCCAGGTGCTACGAAGATGTATCGTGACCTGAGGCAGCATTACTAGTGGCGGCAGATGAAGAAAGACATAGTGGAGTATGTGGCCAGATATTTAAATTGCCAACAGGTTAAGTATGAGCACCAGAGGCCAGGAGGCCTACTCCAACAGATGCCTATACCTGAGTGGAAATTGGAGCGCATCACTATGGACTTTGTAGTTGGGTTGCCGCGCACCTTGCGCAAGTTTGATGCGGTTTGGGTTATTGTAGACAGGTTGACCAAGTCAGCACACTTCATTCCAGTGTCCACTACTTATACTTCAGAGAGGTTGGCCCAGATCTACATTCGGGAGATAGTTCAGTTGCACGGTGTACCCGTGTCCATCATATCAGATAGGGTCCTCAGTTCACCTCACATTTCTGGAGAGCCGTACAGAGTGAGTTGGGCACCCGTGTAGAGCTCAGCACAACATTTCATCCTCAGACCGATGGGCAGTCAGAGCGGACAATTCAGATATTGGAGGACATGCTCAGGGCATGTGTGATTGACTTTGGAGGGCATTGGGACCAGTTCTTGCCCTTGACCGCATTTGCTTACAACAACAACTATCAGTCCAGCATTGAGATGGCTCCATTTGAGGCTTTTTATGGATGACGATGTCGTTCCCCCATCGGATGGTTTGAGCCTGGCGAGATTAAGTTATACGGTACCGATTTGGTGAAGGATGCCTTAGAAAAGGTAAAGTTGATCCAGAAGAGGCTTCGCATGGCATAATCCAGAGAGAAGAGTTCGCAGATTAGAAGGCGCGTGATGTATCATTCATGGTCAGCGAGAAGGTTCTCTTGAAAGTCTCGCCGATAAAGGGTATTATGAGGTTCGGGAAGAAGGGCAAGTTGAGCCCAAGGTTTATAGGCCCATTTGAGGTGTTGGGGCGAGTTGGGGAGTTTGCTTATGAGCTTGCTCTACCTCCCACCTTATCAGGTGTTCATCCAGTTTTTCACGTATCTATGCTCCAGAGGTACCACGCCGACTTTTCTCATGTGTTAAACTTCAGTACCATTCAGCTAGACGAGAGGTTGGGCTACAAGGAGGAACCAGTTGCTATTATTGATAGGCAAGAGCGCCAGTTGAGGTCTAAGAGGGTTTCCACAGTGAAGGTCCAGTGGAGGGGCCAACCAGCTGAGGAGGTGACTTGGGAGTCCGAGGAGGACATGCGGAGCAGATATCCACGCTTGTTCATCACTCCAGGTATGATTCTAGACCCGTTCGAGGACGAACGTTTGTTTAAGAGGTGGAGAATGTAACGACTCGACCAGCCGTTTTGCTTCCTAGAACCCCGTACCCCTAAATAAGACTTCATGTATTTGCTTTTATTGATTTATGACTTGCGGGGATGGTTGATTCGGGAATTGGAAGAGTTTGGGTTGAAATAGGAACACTTGGTTCCTTAAGGTTGGCCTAAAAGGCCAAGTGTGACTCCGGTCAACATTTTGAGTAAACGACGTCGGAATCGGGATTTGAAGGTTCCAATAGGTTCTTATGATGATTTCGTACTTGGGCGCATGTTCGGAATGGGTTTTGGATGACCCGAGTTTGTTTCGGTGCCAAATAGCAAAATAAGATTCTTAAAGTTCCATAATTGAGGTTTGGAACGTGTTTCGAGGTTATCGAGGTCCAAACAGAATTCCGAGATCGGGATAGTTCCATAATGTCATTTAAGACTTGCACGCAAAATTTGGTGTCATTCGGAGTAGTGTAAGTGTGTTTCGACGTGTTGGAAGTTGATTTAAGAACTTGAAGTTCATAAGTTCGATTCAATTAGTTTTAGGGTGTGATTCTTGGTTTTAACATTGTTTCGAACGTTCCGAGGGTTCGAGCGAGTCCATTTTATGATTTAGGACTTGTTGGTATGTTTGAACGGGGCCTCGTGGGCCCCAGATGTCATTCGAACGTCGCGCGAGGCGAGTGCAAGCTCAAAGTGAGCTGATGGTGCACCAGTTCTGGTGCGAGCGCACCTGCAATTGGCCAGCCGCAGGTGCGAGATCGCAGAAGCGGTCAAAGCCTCGCAGGTGCGACCTTTGAGCGGATGCCACGATCCAGATGCGGCCCCCCTTTCGCAGGTGCGGTCCGCAGGTGCAGGCACAATTTCGCAGGTGCGATCCCCTGCCAGCCTTCCTCCTTTCGCAGATGCGGACTATGGCCCGCAAAAGCGAGACCGCAGGTGCGGTCCATGCGCCGCAAGTGCGAAAATGATTGGAGGCAGTAAGTGTCACACCTCCTTTTTTCACTACCCCGGATTGATGAAGGGGTAACAAGGGAGTTTTTCCAATTAAAGTGATATTATTCGGTTTTGGGATTTATTTTAGTTTTCAGAGT
>ML362314.1:0-10084 GCA_005239505.1 Nicotiana paniculata
GGGGGGGGGGGGAGCTGCCTGGCTTTCCTCTATGCGAATGCAGGCTCTTGGACGCGAACACATAGGCCTTGGTCCAGGACCCTACGTGAACGTGGCCAGTGTGCTGCGAAAGAAAAGGCCTACTGCCTAGGCCTATTTAAACAATTTAAAAACGAACATAACCCTTTCTTCTTCATATTTTCGAACCCCACAGCCTTAGGAATGATTCTTTTCACCAAATATCATCCCCAAGTCATAGTTAATCAATAAACTTCACTCTTTCAGTTCCTTATTATTTTTCACCACTTTTAAAGCAAAAACTAAGAATTTTCATGGTAAAAATTGAGAGTTTGGGTAGAATTAGGGAATTTTGTAAAAAAATTAAATTTTTACATCGAATTAAGGCCGGATTTAAAAACTAATAGTATATTTTGGTTCGTGGGTGAATGGGTGAACGTAATTTGGTCCGAACCCCGAGTTTAGACCAAGTGGGCCCGAGGTCAAGTTTTCATTTTTTTTGAGAAAACTTAGGAAAAGTCATATTTTCAATAAAGTTAGTTCCTTTAGAATAAATTGATGATATTGAGTTAATTATGATTAGATTTGAGCAAGTTATAGGTGAATTCAATAATTGGGCAGTGAGTAGCCTACGAAATTGAGGTAAGTGTTTGGTCTAACTTTGACTTGAGGGAATAAGAATCCCCACTTGTTTGCTATGTGAAATGCATGTGTGTGGTGTATAGGTGAGATGAAGAGTATCTATGCACCACCAATTTGCCTGTTAAACATGATCCCTTTCCCGTTCCCAACTTAATTGGTCTTGTCTTAATCGTTCTATATTCATTATTGTTTCTATGACTACTTGGCCTTGTTATTTTGTTGTTAAATATTATTGTGATTATTTTGGAAAGAGTATTGGTTGTTTTAGCTGGTTCCCTTGTGGTACAAAACGGTTGAGCGGTTTGACATTTTATATATATATATATATATATATATATAAAATGTCAAACCGCTCAACCGTTTTGTACCACAAGGGAACCANTCCTGTTGGTTTCGTGGTTGAGAGGATATTGATGAAGTTATGAGAAAAATATAGTTTCTTATTTATAATTATTGAGACAAAAGTATTGTGAAAGGCTTGGCCTAAATTGTGAAATTTATAAATAAATTGATATGAGATATCTGGTGGGAGCGGGTTGCACGCCGCAACAAGGAGTGATAAGGGTGGACAGGTTGGGATCGGGTTGCACGCTGCAACAGGAGTAATAAGGATGATATATTTAGGGAGGAGCAATAAGGGTGGACAGGTGGGAGCGGGTTGCATGCCGCAACAAGGAGAAATAAGGGAGGACATTTACATTTTTACTAATTTCAAAGAAAATAAAGATTTGAAAGGCTTAAAATTTTATTTTACTATTCTTCATATTTTCGACACTACTTTTATTTAAAGTTAAAGTTTGGAAACTTGAAAATTATTTGAGAATTGGTTATAGATGAGGCCTGGGAAAAGGCAGCTGAGTTATTTTATTGTTGTTGCAGTACTTAATTATTTGTTTAGATTTCCTTCTTGCTTTATATATTATTGTCACAGGTTATATTGCTAAAGCCCCGCCGTAGCCTCGTCACTACTTCGTCAAGATTAGGCTCGACACTTACTCAGTACATGGGGTCGGTTGTACTGATACTACACTCTGCACTCTTTTGTGCAGATCCAGGTACTGGTCAGCTGTAGAGATATTTAGAGCGGCTATTCGTTTATTCGGAGACACGAGGTATATCTGCCGGAGTTTGCAGATCCCGAGAGTCTTCTCCTATTTTCATAAACGCTGTTTTATTATATTCAAAACAATTACATTATTTCTTTCAGCCAAGTATTTGTAGTATTATTTAGTAGTTTGTGAATTGTGACACCAGGCTCTGGGGTAATTTTTGAATTTATCTATATAATTAGTTCGTGGCTCGGTGTAGTTAATTGTTTATATATTTTTTATATTGTGAAGTATTCATTTGAAGTCATTAGATTAAGTATAAATTTAAAATTATTTTATCCTGTTTAAATGGTTAATTAAAAAAAATAGTTAAGCGAACTCTAACATTGGCTTGCCTAGCAAGTATAGTTTTAGGCGCCATCACGACCCCTAAGGTTGGGAATTTGAGTCGTGACACCTTATCACTTGATTTTCAGTTCTTCTTTGAGACTTTAAGATCTTTGCATTCCTTTCTTGCCACATATGATATACTCCCCCAGCTAGTGTCATCCGATACAATTCTTGTTTATCATTTTTCCCTTTTTTATTTTCCATTGCCCATGGTACTTCATGCTGCCAATTGCTCACATCTCTCTGAATCCTTTCCATAGTAATAGTTTGGACTACACTTGTTTGGCATATTCACATTCAAACAGTGTGTGATCAATATCTTTATTCTTCTTCGAGCACATAACACACTCCATGTCTTCAATATTTGCCCAACATGCAATCCTCTCCTTTGTTTGTAATCTCCTGTGTATTGCCAAGATCCAAGAATAGGATGAATAGCCATTTAGGCAATCCTGCATTATTGCATATTAATCTTCGCCATGGGAATTTTGAAATTCTCCACGACTGAGTCCATATACTTTCTTTATTGAGTAGTTGCTCATTGCTGCCACATCTGCCTCAGTCAGTCCTATCTGCTCAAACAATGTATGCGATTTACTTTGCTAGTCTCAGTTCTTCTCACTTCTAATTTATTAAGTAATATATGATTCCTTTCATTCCATCAAGCATAAATCTTTACGGGTCGTTTGGTTGAGAAATAAGTTATCCCATAATTAATTATCTTGGGATTAGTTATCTCGGGCTTGTTATTTCACTTTCCATAGGAATAAAAATAACATTACAATTCCGAGATAACTAATTCTGAGATTATTTATACTGCGATTTTATCCTAACCAACATGAAATAAATTCATTTCAAATTTAATTTTACGATTAATTAACCCTTATCACTCATACCAAACGATCCCTTGATTCTTAATTATGACACGTGGCTCTCATCCAAGTAGTAACTTTGGGAAAAGGAAAAAGTAGGAAATGAGAGGCTTCTTTTTCTCAATATTTTCTTCCCAGTATACTTTTTTTATTTGGAACAATTGGATTGAGCAATTTACTATGTAGAAACGAATCAAAATCATAGAATCAGGAAATATTATGACCTTGATTAAATTGCATGATATACGAGATATTCAATTTCAGCAATAATCTCACCTAATTAAGGTCAATATCATCCTTTCCAAATAGAGAATATTTGATATATATTGCCTAAAGATATTCAATTCACCTTATGAAACTCTCTAATCTTCTCCATCACATTTTGAGATAGAGTTACCTAATCAAATGGATTCAACTCTCAAACTATAAATTCCACCCTTTGCTATCACAATTCATATCATCAATTTTTCTTAGTCACTAACGTCATGACGAAGAAAATTTTCTTTTCGACTCTTATTTTCTTTTCCTTTTGCATTTTTCTATTGTTCGGCTATTCTTTCGCAGAAACTAAAGATGAAAGCACAGGTACCAAGAAACCTCATGTGAAAAAAAGCACAACTGTTCATTGGTCGCGATGTTTTTTCCATTCGCGCCACCGCCGTTAGTACCTAATAGTGGTATTCATCCTCCAAAATTTTCACTTTCATGGCCATTTTCTTTTCCACCATCGCCCGGATTTAAATTTCTACCAATTCCCCATTTTCTTTTCCACCATTGCCTGATTTTAAGCTTCCACCAATTCCTCCATTTACATTTCCACCATTGCCTGAATTTAAATTTCCTCCAATATTCCCTGGAACTCCTCCTAATGATGGTGCCAAAGGTGATGGTAACAATAAGAAGAATTGAGTTGTATTAGAATTGGTTGTAATTATTGAGATTAATAAGAAGGAAGTTTAATGTTTAGCTTTAACTTTTGTTAGTGCAATTAGTTCTTCAAATTAATAATTTAAACTATATTACCTCTATCGGGAGAATTAGTTTTGTAGTCCTACTAATTTATTAATAGTTTTATGCCTTTCTTTTTTTACAAGAAATCTTCGATTTTACTTATAAGAGATATGAAAATAACATAGTAACACACAATATATCTGAAAGAAGAGTATGCTCTTCTATTCAAATTGTAAATAGCCGCAAGAGACCATTTCCTCTATCACTAATGTGGTCTACCTTTTTGTGTGTGTGTGTGTGTGTTTTTATTTATTTATAAGTTTCAGTTTCATAATGCACTTTATGTATTTCATTTCAATTTTCGCAACAGATAAACTACAAGAAATGAGACTTGTCGACAAAGAAAACGGAAAAAGTATCAATGTTGGTTGTCAAGCTAAAAATAATTTTCTTTTTGGTAACTATCTTTTTATATTTCCACGAACAAATATTTACAGACATCAAAGAAAATCCAAGAAAACAGCAGCTTGGACATTTAGTTCCAAGTTTACTGAAACCTCAACTCTGCAAACTAATCTGTTTCTATATACAACCTCTTATGGGTAGAAATTTAGTGACTGCATACATTTGCCTAGTCTACGAATTCTACGTTTTCTCAAGTGTAGTTCTCTTATCACCTGCCTTATCACTTGATCCACACTTCTTCTTTGAGACTTGAAGATCTTTGCATTACTTTCTTGCCATAGATGATATACTCCCCCAGCTATTGTCATCCGATACGATTCCTGTTCAACATTTTTTCCTTTTGCATTTTCCATTGCCCATGTTACTTAATGCTGCCAATTGCTCACATCCCTCTGAATTCCTTGCCATAGTAATAGTTTGGACCACACTTGTTTGGCATATTCACATTCAAACAGTATATGATCAATATCTTCATTCTCCTTCGAGCACATAACACACTCCATGTCTTCAATATTTGCCCAACATGTAATCCTCTCCTTTGTTTGTAATCTCCTGTGTAATGCCAAGATCCAAGAATAGGATGAATAGCTATTTAGGTAATCCTGCATATTATTGCATATCAATCTTCGCCATGGGGTTTTCTGAAATTCTCCAAGACTGAGCCCATATACTTTCTTTATTGAGTAGTTTCTCATTGTTTCCACATCTGCCTCAGTCAGTCCTATCTGCTCAAACAATCTTTGCTTTAATAATTTTTTGCACAATCCATGAAGCTTGAGTAGTCTTGGTTTCCCATACAGTACCTTTCTTTGTATAGTAAGAATGAATCCATTTAACCCATAAGAAATCTTTTTTCCTACATATATTCTATAATAGTTTCCCAATAGCTGTCAAATTCCACACATACATGTCTAGGATATTCAAGCCTCCTGCAGTTCTAGGAAGACATAATCTATCCCATGTAATAAGTGCTTTTTTTGTAATCTTATTTCCCCCTATCCATAGAAAGTTCCTGCAAGTTGATTCCACCAGTTGAGCCACCTTTTTGGGTAGGCTAAACACTTGCGACCAGAATATTTGAATAGAGAAAAGCACAAATTTCACAAGCTGTAATCTGCCTGCATATGATAGATATCATGTAGTCCATGATTTGATCCTGGCCAGTATTTATCTAGGAGAGGTTTATATTGCAGAATTGATAGTCTTTTAGTACTCAAGGGGATTCATAAGTATCTAAAAGGAATCTCTCCCTTTTTGAATTAGATATCATGTAGAATATTATGTTGAACTTCCTGCTGCACCCCTCTAAAATACACTGATCTTTTATCAACATTAGCATCCAAACCTGACACCTGTGAGAAATGCTGAAAGTATTGGACCAGTAGGTTGACTAATTTCAGCTCTCCTTTGCAAAATATTAGAAGATCATCAGCAAACCCAAGCTGTACAATTTGCAGTTTCTTACACCTTGGATGGAATTTGAAGCTTGGTTCCTCACTGAGCCCCTTTAAACTACGTCTGAAATATTCCATAACTAGCACAAATAAAAAAGGGGATAGTGGATCCTCTTGTCTCAATCCTTTTCTTGCTGGAAATGGAACCACTGGCTCACCATTGAGTATGAGACAGTTGTAATGCAACACATGATCCATTTGACAAATTTAGCTGGGAACTGGAGACAACTGAGAAATTTCTCAATGTATGGCCATTCCATTGAGTCACAGGCTTTCCTCATGTCAATTTTCAGCATACATCTAGGAGTGATGCCTTTTATTCTATACCCCTTCACCAGTTCATGGCTCAATATGATGTTGTCTGTGATAAGCCTTCCTGGGACAAAAGCAGATTGACTTTTATCCACTAGATTGTCCATAACACCCTGCATTCGTTTAGTGAGGATTTTAGAGATCAATTTATACAACATAGTACAACAAGCTATAGGTCTAAGTTCATATATCTTTGATGGATTCTTGACTTTTGGAATCAGTGTTATTGTAGTGCAGTTAATAGCTTTATGTATATCCCCATCCGTGAAGAATTGAATCACAACAACTGTAACATATCTTCCAATCATAGACCAAGCCTTTTTGAATAAGATAGCATTGAAACCATCACAACCAGGAGCTTTGCAATCATCTATGCTCATAAGAGTTTGATATACTTCTTCATGAGTAACCTGTGCTATCAATTGCAATTGTTGTTGTCTTGTTAATCCAGTCCCACGCTTCATGATTTCTGGATTTACTGCTGGTAGTTGATCAACAGCACTGCCTAATATCTTCCTATAATAATTGGTCACCTCCTCTACTATGTCTTCTGGTTGTTGGAGGATATCACCCGTGGCATTAATAAGACTTTTGATCCTGGTTTGAGCTTGCCTATTCTTTAGACTAGCGAAAAATAGGCAGTGTTGGCATTTCCTAATTCCAACCATTTAGTTCTTGATTTCTGTTTTACTATACTCTCTTCAACAAGGCTCCATTTCTCTAATTCTAGCTTCAATTCCTTTTCTTTTGCAAACAACACATTTGGGTGATTGTGGCTTCCCATTTGTGTTTGAATATCATGTAGCTTCTGTCGATATATCACAATGATCTCCTCTACGTTATTGAATTCGCTTTGGTTTAACTACTTCAAATATATATTCAACACTTTGAGCTTCCACCATATATCCTCCATGTGGTTTGTACCAGTTAGCCTGCACCATACATTAGCCACCACACTTAGGAAATCTTTGTGCACCGCTAAACAATTTAGAAATCTGAAAGGCTTTGGTCTCCTCTTCACAGCTTCCTTGAGTTGAATACTTAGTGGTGTATGATCAGAAATCCCAGGATTTAATATCACCACTTCTGTAACAGCAACTGTTAACAACCAGTCAACATTTACTAGAGTCCTATCTATCCTGCTACAGATTTGCCCATTTGACCATGTATATCTTCTACCCACTGTACGTAATTCAGCCATGCCACTTGACTATAAGAAATCATTAAAATCTCTGATCTCATTTTCCTGAACTGGATTACCAAATTGTCTATCATCCATGTCGTTTATTGCATTAAAATCTCCAATAGCTAGCCATGGTCCTTGAACAGAGTTGTTGACACTTCTCAGTTCCTCCCATAGGTCCTTCCTTGTTTCAACAATATGCATTTCATACACTGCTAACATAGTAATTTTTATTTGCAACTGAGGGATACTAACAATTCCATGGATAGCTTGAGCACTCATACTAGTTGTTTCAAATTCTACTCTATTTGGATCCCAAGTAATCCATATTGTCCCTTTATTACTATGTGAGTACTTTGCACACCATCTCCAATTTGTTGTAATCTTGTTGATCACTCTACTTGCATTCTCCTCCTTGACTCTTTTCTCCAGTATTGCTATCAATCCTACATCATTATTTGTAATAAACTTCTTTATTTCTTTCTGCTTGTATACTTTATTTACACCCCTCACATTTCATGCTATGATTTTCATTTAGTTGGTTGCTTGAGTTTTGGGTCCCCAGTATCACCTTGGTAGCTGCATTGTCCCTTCTCCTTAATAGAATTGTCCACTGATTCACCAGCTATTGCAGTAATTAGTGGACTAAATCCATTCACTACATTAATGCCTATTTTTTCTCTTATTTTGGACTGTCCACCTTTTGCTGCAGATTTCCTTTTTTCCCACTCCCATTCTGTTGTTTTATCATCCTCACAATGTGACCTTATGTTCTGTATCATGTTATTATACTGTTCCTTTGCAGTTGTTTCCACCTTCTCTGGGTCTGTTCTTCTTTCCATTCCATCCTTGATTTTTGTTGCTACTGTTTGACTTCAAGTATGATCTGTGCTGGTCTGCAAACATGGCCAGCTTGGAGAAAAGTGTGGCAGTATTCAGGTATCCAATCGTATGCATCCTGTTGCTCAAAAACTTTGCCCATCGGATCCATAACTTTTATGACTCGAGGCATGTCCTTTGTAACTTCCATCTCTACTAGCAGCCTTGCATAAAAAAACCTCTCTACTTTACTCGTGCATTCATCGGCATATATTGGGATTCCTAATCCACTCCTAATCCTACTAAGTGAATCCATACTCCAGCAGTTTAGTGGCAAGTTTGGCAGCTTAACCCATATAGGAATTATCTCTAATACCTCTGTATCAAAATCAAAGTTAGGTGTCCATGCTTTAACAATTATAGGTTTGTTCCTAATAGTATGTGGCCCTGACATCAACACAACATCCGTATCTTCCATACTATTGAATTTAACTACAAAATATTCGTCATTATGAAAGTAAATTTTTGTCTTGCTAACAAAATTTCACTGCGTAGTGAAACGATCTAAAGCACCTATTGAAGGAGAATCACCAACAACATATAACACAGTTTCATGTTTCCATTTTGCTGTTTCTCGATCTACCTCAGCATTATCTAATTCAACTACTTTTCTCCATTTTTGACCATAGGAGCAACAGATTTGAGGTTCATACCTCTAGCCACTAAATTGTTCCCAGCGAATAAGTTCACCCATCCTTTTTGTTTTCTGCAGCTCCCTATCCAATTGTCTATGAATCTGAACTTCCTGCTCCGTAATTGGCTTAATTGTACCTAGCTGCTCTTTCACCTTCTTTTGATTCTCCTTATCAGCATCAATTCTCTCACCATTTGGACTCTTCGCCGATGTCATCAGATTTTGGCTTTGATCGCCATTGTCAATTGAAAGCGATCTAGCTGAAATCGATCCATGCAAAGGCGGCCACATCACACTTGAGTTTTGCAACTGTTCCATTGAGCTTTGAAGACTATGCATGTCCTCAGTCCTTCTCAATTGTTCCTTTCCATTAATTTTTGTCTTACTTGCTGGTTTCTTGCTCGGATTTGTGATCAGAATCACTCTCTTTCGTCTCCCTCTACCCATGCCGGCAGAGGCGCACATTAGCTCACCGTCGGTGCGTCAACCTCGATGTTTTAGAGAGAAGTCTAAAAAAATACTTGAAAAATAAATATTTAACAACCTATAATCTTGAAAAAAAAAACTGATCTACCAACCACTTTGAACGTCTCTCTAGTAAGTTAAATACATCACTATTATCTTGGAAAACCCAAAAAGTGTTAAAAAGCTTTTCATATTATGATATAATCAAATACTAATCACGAGTTTCTTTCAAAAATAAGCGGTCATATTTACTTTTTACTTTTTTTTTAGCCATATACATAAATTATATACTGATTATACATATTTATACACATATAATATGCCTTCACCAGCTATTTTTAGTTTAAACGGTTAAGTGAGCGGTTCTTTAGATTAATTCTTCATCAATATATAAAACCAATTTATAATTAATTAGAAGAAGGGAAACAGTCAAATAAGCTAGTATTCATATAAATGGACTATACAAGTTATCATTATTAAGTTGATTACAAAACAATTCCTCATTTTATAAAAGTTTATTGTAATCAAGAGATTTTTTGCTTCTAAATGATCAGACGAGAACCCCTCTTATTTATTTTCTTTTTCATATTACATTTTGAATAGATATAGGGAAATCTTATTCACTCTTTATCTACTACAAATTGCATGCGTTTTAAGAATTCTCATTGTACGTAAACTTCACTACTTAAGATTGATCCAAAATCAATATTCATATCTTTGATTAAGTTAATAACTCTCCTAATACTTATGAATCTCTTCCTTAATAACCCTATAAAAACCCCACTATAGCT
>ML362316.1:0-15020 GCA_005239505.1 Nicotiana paniculata
CACACACACACCATCCTACTTTTAGACTTAAAGTAAACTATAAAAATAAGAAAACTCAATATTCACACTATAGTTTAAATCATACAAAAAAATATAATAGTTTACTTGTTAAATTCTAATTAAAAGATTTTCCATATATATATATATACATTTTAAGAATGTGAGTATTATTATTATTTATTTATTTACTTTAATTAAATAAAATCTACTAAGTGTAAGATAAAAGTTTAAAACATCAATATTAGGCCTAAAAGGAATATTTCTACTAAAATAGTATAACATTTGAGTGTGGTCAAAAATTAGTTGTTCACAGNTACTTTAATTAAATAAAATCTACTAAGTGTAAGATAAAAGTTTAAAACATCAATATTAGGCCTAAAAGGAATATTTCTACTAAAATAGTATAACATTTGTGGTCAAAAATTAGTTGTTCACAGCCATTGTCCACGCCTTGAAGATTTGGCGTCATTATTTGTATGGGGTTTATTGTGAGGTTTATACTGATCGTCGGAGTCTGCAACATCTATTCAAGTAAAAGGACCTTAATTTGCGTCAGTGGAGATGTTTGGAGCTTCTGAAGGACTATGATATCATTATTTTATACCATCCAGGGAAGGCCAATGTGGTGGCCGATGCTTTGAGTCGCCGGGCAGAGAGCTTGGGGAGTTTAGCTTATCTTCCTGTAGCGGAGAAACCTTTGGCATTGGATGTTCATGCCTTAGCGTGCCAGCTTGTGAGATTGGATATTTCGGAGCCTAGTCGGGTATTCGCTTGCGTGGTCTGCAGGTCTTCTCTTTATGACCGTATTAGGGATTGTCAGTACGATGACCCCCACCTGCTCGTTCTTCAGGATAGGGTCCGGCGAGGTGATGTTAGGGATGTGACTATTGGTGATGACGACGTGTTGAGGTTGCAGGGCCGGATATGTGTGCCCAATGTAGATGGGCTTCGGGAGTTGATTCTTGAGGAGGCCCACAGCTCGCTGTGTTCCATCCATCTGATTGCCGCGAAGATGTACCAGGATTTGAGACAACACTATTGGTGGAGTCGGATGAAGAAGGATATTGTTGGGTTTGTAGCTCGGTGTCTCAACTTTCAGCAGGTTAAGTATGGGCATCAGATACCGGGTGGCTTTCTTCAGAGGTTAGATATTCGGGAGTGGAAGTGGGAGCGGATAACCATGGACTTCGTAGTTGGGCTCCCACGGACTTTGAGGAATTCGATGCGATTTGGGTAATTGTGGATCGGCTGACCAAGTCTGCGCACTTCATTCCTGTTGGTACTACTTATACTTCAAAGAGGTTGGCTGAGATTTATATCAGAGAGGTCGTCCGCCTGCATGGTATTTCAGTTTCCATCATTTCAGATAGAGGTACTCAATTTACATCGCAGTTTTGGAGGGGCCGTGCAGCGAGGGTTGGGTACTCAGGTTGAGTTGAGCACAACTTTTCACCCTCAGACGGACGGACAGTATGAGCGCACTATTCAGATATTGAAGGACATATTGCGCGCTTGTGTTATTGACTTTGGGGGTTCATGGGACCAGTTTTTTCAACTCGTGGAGTTCGCATATAACAACAGCTATCAGTCGAGTATCCAGATGGCTCCGTACGAGGCTTTATATGGGAAGAGGTGTAGATCTCCGGTTGGATGGTTTGAGACGGGTGAAGCTAGGCTCTTGGGTGCAGATTTAGTCCAGGATGCATTAGATAAGGTGAAGTTGATTCAGGAGTGGCTTCGCACGGCGCAGTCTAGGCAGAAGACCTATGCCGATAGGAAGGTCCGGGATGTGTCATTTATGGTTAGGGAGAAATTCTTGCTGAAGGTATCACCCATGAAGGGTTTTATGAGGTTTGGGAAGATGGGCAGGTTGGGCCCCCGGTTAATTGGGCCTTTTGAGGTGCTCCAGAGGATTGGGGAGGTGGCTTATAGGCTTGCCTTGCCACCCAGTTTTTCGAGTGTGCATCCGGTGTTTCATGTTTCCATGCTTCAGAAGTATGTTGGCGATTCGTCCCATGTTTTGGACTTCAGCACGGTTCAGTTGGAGGGTTATATGACTTATGATGTGGAGTCGGTGGCTATTTTTGATCGGCAGGTCCGAAAGTTGAGGTCAAAGGACATAGCTTCAATGAAGGTGCAGTACAGAGGCCAGCCCATGGAGGAGGCCACCTAGGAGATCGATCGGGAGATGCGGAGCAGATATCCACACCTATTTGATATTCTAGGTATGTTTCTAGACTCGTTCAACGATGAACGTTTGTTTAAGAGGGGAAGTATGTAACGACCCTGCCGGTTGTTCCAAGATTTATAGCCCCGTTTCCCCCATTTCTTCTTCCTTATGTATTATTCAGTTATATTGTAAGGTATCACGTTGGTTAGTTTGGGTCCAGAGTGGTTTTGGAGTGAAATGAGACACTTAGTCTCTTATTAGGAAGCTTAAGTTGGAAAAGTCAACCGGATGTTGACTTATGGTTGAACGATCTTGGATTTAGATTTTTATGATTCAGATAGCTCCGTTAGGTGAATTTATACTTAGGAGCGCGTCTGGAATGTAATTTGGAGGCCCGTGGTAGAATTAGGCTTGAATTGGTGAAAGTTGGAATTTGGCGATTTTGGTTGGCAGTGGAAAATTAGATATCGGGGTCGGAATGGAATTACGAAAGTTGGAGTAGGTTCATGGGGTCATTTATGACGTGTGTGCAAAATTTGAGGCCACTCGGACGAGGTTTGGTAGGTTTCGGCGTCGTTTGCGGAATTTGGAAGTTTAGAAGTTCTTAGGCTTGAATTCGAGGTTGATTTTGGGTTTTGGTGTTGTTTTGAGTGTTCCGAAGGCTCGAATATGTTTGTATATTGGTATAGGACTTGTTGGTATTTTTGGTTGAGGTCTTGAGGGCCTCGGGTGTGTTTCGGTGATCAACGGATTCAGTTTTGGAGTTGAGAGCTGCTATTTCTGTTGGTTTTTTGAGTTTCTGGTGTTTTTCCACACCTGCGGATTGGGAGCTGCAGGTGAGAGGTCGCAGGCACGGGAGGAGGCTCGCAGATGCTGAAATGGGAAGCCCAGGGCTGGAGTGCAGTGTTGCGACCAAATACACTCACGCAAGTATACGTGGTCGTCAAGTAATAGAGTAGTGAGTAGAATATTGTTCCCACGAAGACTTATGATTAACTTTTGACCGATTCAAACTCAATTAACTTATCAATTCAAGAGATTTATCACAAAATATATAAGTAACTAATTAACTACCTAAAACTACCAAGTAATGAATTAACTAGAAAATCAACCAAAACAAATGAACAATTTCGAATAACAATCAGTAGGAGGGAATATTCCAGGGTCACGGGTTATCTAACAATTGTGTTGCGTTCTTGGCTTAAAATGACTAATTGATTTATCTGGATTGTTGATTGACAGGCTTGATATTACTCATAAGAATTTTTGAGTTCTTACTTGCCTATTCAAGTTAACTTAATGCCTATATGTCTATGGAATTAAGATTAACAAGAATGCATTTACACTTCCTGTATTTCAACCAAGCAAGGAAATTAGGTATATGTCTATCCTAATTGCGAATTCTTTCCCTGATACCCGGGTTCAAGAAACTGCTCTATTTAATTCTATATGCAATCTAGAATTCCCATTTTCGAATTCAACTCTAGATTCGTAGATAGTATTTCACTGTTAGCTACTCAACAAAATAATTAAAAACAGAATTAAATAAATAACGCAATATGATAAAATCAACTTCGTCAAATTATACTTTAAACGTCAACATTCATGTATACCCATGACCCTAGAACAATAGGGTTCTTAGCCACTCATGTTCATACAATCATCAAAATTAATATTTTCAAACATAAAATTAATGAATACAAGAGGAAAGATGGAAGAATTGCTCAAATTCGTGCTCCCGAGTGTTTAGTACTTTTGTTCTCCTCTCAAAATCACGTCCTCCCGCTTCAAAATAGGTTTTGGTTGCTTTTTATATGAGTTGGGGGCGTCTAGGGGTTAAAATACCCGAGCCCTAGTCGGAATAGGTAAACTTCACGCTTCGAGCATCTAGGATAGTGTGGGCCGCTGGCCCTGGTGCTAAAAAATTGAGCCTTCTGTAAAGTGCTGCAGCCAACGCCCCACGCTGGTTGTGGCTCTCAAATTCCATTTGTTGCTTTTTCTTCCCAATTTCGCTCCAATTCGCGTCATTTCATCCCAAATTGCATCCGAATGATTCCTACACATAGAAATACCACAATTTAGCACAAATCATCATATTAAACATCTCAAATCTACGAGACATGAGAAAAATGTGAGGCGGTTTATATTAAAATATGCATACATTAAGCCAAACACGTAGGCGCGAGGATTTGGCTGCACCTGCGAGCCCGCAGATGCGAAACCTGGGCGCAGGTGCAGAAGCTAGGAGTTCAAGTGAAATCCGCAGGTGCGGTGCCGCTGGTGCGAGAAAAGGGCTGCAAGTGCGAGAAGCCTGGGCAGAATATATAAATACCACACTTCGCGAATTTTTGTCCATTCTTCACCATTTTTAGTCGGTTTTGAATCTTTGGGCAGTGATTTTGAAGGGGAATTCGAGGGATATCAGTGATGTAAGTTGCTTAAGCCTTAATACTTGTGTTTATGATGATTTTTCTTTAATCATGTAATTAGTGGGAATTTGGGGTGAAGTTGAAGGGTTAGGGCTTGAGATTTTTAAGAGTTTAAGGTGAGGATTTGAGGGACCAAACGGAGTCGGATTTTGATGAATTTGGTATGGTTAGACTCGTGAGTGAATGAGATTCCTAGTTTTGTGATTTTCGTTGGGTTTCGAGACATGGGCCTAGGGGGCAGGTTTTAGCCAATTTCGAGTTCTGGCCTAATTTTGTAGTTTTTCTTGTGGAATTCATCTCTTTAGCATATGTTGATGGTATTGTACTGGTTGTGAATAGACTCGGAGCTTTTGGACCAAGTCCAGGGGAGAGAGAATCCCAAAGTAGGATTCTACGTTGTTAAGGTAAGTAACAGTTTTAAATCTGGTTTTAAGGGTATAGAACCCGGAGATTTGGTATCATGTGACTGTTTGGAGGTGACACCCATGATAGATGACGGGCGTGTGGGTGTACGCCGTGAGGGATGGAGACTTGGTTCGTCCGTTGAGGCTATGAAGCCTAATGGCATTTATTTGTGTTTATGTGTGTTTCCATGTCTGCTAGAACTTGACTGCTCTCATGTTAGAGATCATGCTTGGGCTTTATCCCTGCTCACAGTAGTGATACTCAGTCATAGTGATTTTGGTACATGTTTACCTCAGTCTCAATTATCTTATTGATGATACACTGTAATACTTTGACCTGGACTACTTTCCTTTATTTATTGAAAATTTTGAGGCTAGAGAGGTACATGATTGAGTGAGGCCGAGGGCCTGTTGTGAGATATTGTATTATAGCACGTGAATTATCCGTGCGGGTCCAGATTGTACTATAGCACGTGAGTTGTCCGTGCGGATCTATATATGATATGATAGCATGTGAGTTGTCCGTGCAGCATGTGAGTGGTCCGTGTAGATTACCGCTTGAGATGTAGGAGCCCCTCCGGAGTCTGAACACCCCCAGTGAGCGCAGGTACCTATTGAGCGTGTGCATTGAGGGTTGAGGGATTGGGTGACAGTGCTTGTGAGGTTTCATCTAGTCCGTTGTTGTTGCATTTATCTGTTATTTTCCATGTAGTAGTTGATAATTTATGAAATTGATCTTTTACTCATGTTCATTCCTTAAATGTGAAAATTATTAATCGAATTGTTCTGCTTAGCTCGTCACTACTACTTATTTCCTTAGTTATTACTGTTACTTGCTGAGTCAGTTATACTCATACTACACCCTGCACTTCATGTGCAAATCCAGGTGTGTTTGAGTGCGGCGATTGTTGAGTCTAGGTCGTCTTATCTTCAGAGACTGCAAGGTAGTTGCCAGTGTTCGCAGGACCTTGTTACTCTTCTATTCCTTTTTTTTTTGGGGGGGGGGGGGGTTGTACTGACAATTAGACAGTTGATGTAATAGTTTATGGATTTAGATGATCATGACTTAGTGACACCCTGATGTTTGGGGCTCGTTTTTCGCTTTTTATTTTTAAATTTGAAGTTTAACTTGATTTTATGGGAATTTCTAATATTTGGAATCTTTACTTAACTCTTATATCTTAAACTAGTGGTATTTTTGGGAAAATAGGCTTGCCTAGTATCACAATAGGTGCCATCACGACAGGGTTTAGAGTTGGGTCATGACATACATGGTACAATTGATTCAATCCACAGGGAAATATGTGGGTCTATCTCATGAAGACCCGCAAAGGCACATTCATAACTTCCTGGAAATTACAGACACTTACAATTATCTGAACGTTTCCAAGGACTATGTCAGGCTGACACTGTTTCCCTTTTCACTGATGGGGGAAGCTAAGGAATGGTTATGAAAGGAGCCCGCGAACTCAATCCAAAATTGGGATGATCTAGCAAGGAAATTCTTAATCAAGTTTTTTCCCACGAAGAAGACAAAGTCGCTAAGGATCCAGATTCTTAGGTTTCAACAACGAGATAGTGAGACTCTTCAACAAGCTTGGGAAAGATACAAGAAGATACTCAGAGACTGCCCACACCATTGTCAGACTGATGAGGTGTTGGGTCACACTTTCGTTGATGGGTTGGACGAGGCATCAAAGATGAATCTTGACTCAGCATGTGGGGGTAGTTACATGGCAAGACTGTATAGTGAGATCCAGATCCTGCTAAAAAGTTTCACTGCTAATGATAATAATTGGAAAGGACATGGGGAACCACGAAGAGCACTTAAACAAAAGGCAGCAGGTGTGATCGAGCTTGATGATTTCTCAGCAATGAGGGAAAATATAGCAACATTAGCGAATCAGATGGATAAAATGGCAATGCACCAAGCACAACAAATGCAATATGTGCAACAGATGTCTACTTGCTGCTATTTATATGGTGAAGGTCACACTAGTGACTTATGCGTGAATCTTGAATCCGTCTACTAAGTAGGGCAACAAGCTAGAGGGCCGATGAATCAAAATGCTCAATATGGTAACACATACAATCCGAACAGGATGAATCATCCTAACTTCTCTTGGGGTGGAAATTAGAGGCCTCAACAGAATTACAATCATCCACCTCAACCCCCACAACAAGCAGATGAGAGTTTGACTGACATGATTAAATATCTCTTGATAGACAATCAGAAAGTTATGGCTGAGAGTCAACAAGTCAGGGCTGAAAATCAAGAATTGCGTACAGAGTTCAGAAATCTAGAGAGGCATTTTGGGCAATTGGCTAAAAATTAGAATAGTAGACCTGTTGAAGATCTCCCGAGTGATACTGATCCTAATCCTAAGGCTCAAGTCAATGCAATTACCTTGAGAAATGGAAGAGTATTAGATTAAGTTTGAGAGAAAAAGAAGTATATAGCTAGTCCTGAAGGAGAATTAGTTCCTAAGCCAGTTGAGGAGAACGAGAAAGAGAGCAAAGGATCAAAGCCAGTAATTGTGACAAAGCCACCACCTCCATTTCCACAAAGACTGCAAAAGCAAAAAGATGCCGCTAAGTACAAGATATTCTTAAATATCTTGAGCCAAGTGCGTGTGAATTTTCCTTTGGTGCAAATTTTGCAGGAAGTGCCTAAGTATGCAAGGTATCTCAGAGATATTGTGGCAAACAAGTGAAGACATACAGAGTTTGAAACAGTTACACTTACTGAAGAGTGAAGTGCTAGAGTTCAGAGTAAACTTCCTCCTAAGTTGAAGGATCCTGGGTGTTTCACATTTCCTCCTCTCTTGGAAAACAAGAAGTTGTTAGAGCCCTGTGTGATTTAGGGGCTAGTATAAGTTTGATGTCATCCTTATTGTTCAAGCAACTCGGATTGGGGATGCTTAGACCTACTACAATCACTTTACATTTGGCTGATAGATCACTAGTTATGCCAGAAGGAATTATTGAGGATGTGTTAGTTCGAGTGTGAAAGTTTATTCTTCCTGCTTATTTTATTGTTCTTGATTACGAGACAGATGAGGAAGTACCCATTATTTTGGGTCGATCATTCTTAGCTACTGGTGGAGAAATTATTGATGTTAGGGAAGGGAAGTTGAAGATGAGGAAATCACTTTTAATGTGTACAATCTACTTAATCTCCCTAAGCATTATGAAGACTTGTGCATGATTTACTATGGTAGAACTAAAGGGGATAGAGCAAAGTCCTTATGTTAATTGTAGTGATTCGGATGGGAAAACTGCGTTGGAGGAGGTGGTGTTGCAAGTTGAGTGTGTAAGGATGATTGAGTAAAGATCCAGAGATGAAATGGGAGAACTTTTGAGAGCGTGTAAAAAGGCTAGAATGAATGGGAGAAAGAAGAAGAGAAAGCGCGCAGCCTGAGAACAATAGCAGTGTCGTGTCGCGACGTTAAATCAGGCGCTTGTTGGGAGGCAACCCATCTTTACTGCTTTCTTTTATTTTTATTTTTATCTTATTATTGTTATAGTATCTGTTTTTGTTTTGTAGGATTATAAGCATAGGAGGCAAAGCCATTGAAAGAGTGAAAAAGCGAGCTAGATGGTGAGAACTAAGTGTGGGGTGCCAACACAAAAGCCCATGCCTGGAGGAAGTCTGGGTACCCCGTGAGCCGTGTTTGCTTCGGCCTTTGGCCTTGGGAACACTGCACTCTTTTAAGTGTGGGGTGGTAGGATTCTCTAGATAATTAATAGTAGGATATAGAAAAACATTAAGTTCTTATTTTTGTTTTCCTAGTTGTGTAATATTTTAGTAGCTATGGAAAATCGAAAAAAAAATCGAAAAAAAAATAGAAAATCTGGATTTTTCCCGACGATGGATCTCCTAGACAGTTTTCTTGAGGGATTTAAGTTTAAAGAAAAAGGACAAAAAGAGTTTCTTTGTAGGTAGTGTAGTAATTCCCCCTTGATTTTTCTTTGTGCCGCGGTCCTTTTCCAAGGGTTTTGTTTGAACCGGGTGTAGTTAGTTTTATTTTTTTTAGGAGTAGGAGCCATTATACTATTAATTGAATTAAAGCAATATCTCTTGACTTTGTTATGCCTGGAGAATAGTGAGTACTTTGGTTGTGACGCTTAGACTCAGTTTTTGACTCTTGTATAAGTACCTTAAATTATATAATCTTAAATTTGCTTAACTGCTTTGAATAGAGTGTCTTGATGAATCTAATCCTGAGCGAGTTATGTGCCATGTGTATGTGAGGTTTGTGTGTCATTCTGTGTAGTGCATTTGATGTCTAGAACCTGTCCCGTGTGTTTGCAAAGCGAAATAATAGTTTTGTTCAGTCTAAGAAGTTATTAGGCATTTATTTATTGAGCCAAATATATAAATTTTACCTGCCTAATTATTATGTAACGTAGTTAACCCCTTTGATCCTGTAATCATGTTCCTTGGCAACCACATTACAAGCCTTACCCATTTGTTTGAATTAACCATTTTTTTGAACCTTTGATGAGCACTTGAATTGTTATGAACATTGTAAAAATTAAAGTGTGGGATGGTTGGTTTGGCTTTTGAGTGGAACTAATGAAATAAAGAGAAAGGTGCATTGTTTTGAAAAAGTAAGAGCCACTTGAATTGAAAAAAAAATAGTTGTACTGTTGTGAAAAATATTCCTTAATAGTGGTGACTCTTGATGTAATTGTGCTTAAACAAGTATGGAGTTAATGTACATTGATGTAAAGGTGGAGTTATGATTTGACATAAGTATGGGGTTTGAATGTAAAATGCATGTATTAAAGTGTTTAGGGAAGTGTAGTCACTCTTATATCCAAATGTATCCTACCCGACCCACAACCTACATTACAACCAATTAAAGTCCTACTTGATCCTAGACTGAATGAGCTCGATTAGTAGAGTAATACACTACGAGCAAGCCTATGGTTCATCTTTTGTAGCTTATGAATGTTATTCCTGAGAGTGAGTGAATTCTTCCTATCTTGAGTTCGTATGTTCTTAAATTTATTGTGCGTGGAACTAATCTCTTTTGTTGTGTGAGGGCACTTGATCCATGAAGGAAAGGTAATGTCATTAAACTCTATGTTAGAGTAAGTGAGGGAGTTGTGAATAATGCATGGTACTTGTGAGCCAAAATTTGAGGTGAAGATGTTACACTCTTGTGCTTAGTCTATTTTAAAGATTCTTGGTGTGATGAGTTAGGAGAATTGTTTAAAATTATCGTGTCTATATAAAGTATAGTTTGATTGCTCGAGGACGAGCAACGTTTAAGTGTGGGGTAGTGATGTTTGGCTATAATTCCATATTTTTAGTGCATTACTTACCTTACATTTTGGGTTTTAACGCTAAACTATACTATATTTATGCGTAAGTGAGTTTATTTTATGTGTAGGTACGTTGAAGACGAAATTGGAAGCAAAGTAGAGATTTTATGTGTATTTTATACATTACAAGCATGGAGTTATGATTATTTAATTAGTGGAGATATAACGATTAAAGTTAACATTACAGAAAAAGAAAAAAGAAAGAAGTGAAAAGTAAGAAACGAGAATGAGAAAAGAAATGGAAAAGTTAGGCAGCAAATCAATATTTTAAAGGAAGCAGAGTCTGGCGACGCGAGGGTTCAAACTCGCGTTAGAGCTCGCGTCGCACAGCTTACAACTGTTTAACCAAAGAATTAGATCCTTTGACTAAAGCTATTTCTAGGATGAACACGGGTTACTGATAATCAAGGAAATAGAGAAAAAATGAATAATAGACAATATTGCAGAAATATAGAAAAGCAAAGTAGATTGTATTCGAGAATCAGATGCCTTTACAAGTTGTATTCCCGTGCCTTATATAGGAGATTCCTTGATGTAACATACAACTCTTGCTATGATTTCCCATTAATGACTAATTATGACATTAATGGGGCGTTACAAAGGATAACAGTAATTGGGGTACGGTTACATAACGTACGAGTAATCAATGGTGGGTCCTTGAATCTGCCCGTAGCTTTGTCCAGATTCATTCTAACCGTGTCTCTTCCCTGTCTTTATCAGGTTGAGTTTCCCGTGGCTGATGAGCTTGTGGGTTTATTGAATTGTGCCTCTTTGTTCCGTACCTCTTCAAAGAATCACATCCAGTTGTCGCGTTCTCCTGTGTCCACATAACAGGCTGAGTTGTCAAGAGTTGGCTTACGTGTTAAATTCTTTTTTTTTAAACCAATACAGATAGTCCCCCCACTTACCATATATTTATCGATTAATATTCGGTAAGTGGATACTCATTTATGGCGGGAATATTTTGCTGTTGCTTTACCTCGAAACATTGTATTCCTCTCTGAATCATAGGCGTCGTTTGTCACTTCTATTTAATGCTCATACCACGTGTCCTTCTCGGATTGGTTCTGCATTTACTCGACACCTTTTAGGGCTTTTTACGGCTGCGTCAGTCCCGAAGTGACACCTTTAATTATGACTTTTCATCATTATTTTTCTTTTTTGCCATGTTTGGCGGTTGTCCTCAAGTATAAATACCTTTCTTCTTTTCTTTGCTTCCACGAAACACTTTCTAACCTTGTCTTTTGCAAAGAACTTTTTTCTTGCCTTTGTAAACATGTCTTCTTCAAATCAACCTCAGAGAGTAATAGCTATTGAAAATTTAACGTCATCTTCTGCTTCGACTAGGAGTCGGATGGGTGGTAGACTTAGCAGTCTAGGATCCACTCCTTCGAGAGGCTCCTCTTCTTCTTAGATAGTTTCTCCTCCTTCTGCTAGGTCTCTAGTTTCTCCGAGGTTTAGGGCTTCGCGGTCTTTGTCTAGAGGTAGAGATGAACGCCTTCGTGAACCTGAAGTTGATGAAATTGTTCCTGCTAAGTTTGTCTTTGCTAGAGATAATCAAGTTCTCGTAGACCAATCTTCTTCCCTTGAGAGTGTCGAAAGGTATCCAACCCTTATTACTGAGGGTCAGATTTCCCTTGTTCGTAGGGAGTGTTTTTGGAGGCCTGATTTCCCTGTCTACATTCCGAATAGTAATCAAAGAATAACGTCTTACAAGACGAGATCTTCTTTTGCTTATGCGTACCCTTTTACTCTAGGGTTTTGACCTCCCATTGATCCAATCATAATTGAATTCTGCCGTTTCTTCAATATCTTCTTAGGAAAAGTTGGTTCGCTTGTGTGGCGAGTTGTCGCATGTCTTAGGAGTTTAGCTTCTTTAGCCTCGGTTCCTTTCACTTTCAACCATCTTATTCATCTCAACTCTCCTACATTGTTTCGTCAAGGGGTTTTTACTCTGACTGCTAGGAGCAAAAGAGTGCTAGTAACCCCTGGAGATGATAAGGATAGGGGTTGGTACCTCCGGTATGTTGCTGTACCTACTATTGGTTTAGTGGGTGAAGAAAATATTTCCTTCCCTGAGAAGTGGAATAGTGCACGTGAGTATGCTTTAGCTCACATCTATTTACTTTTCCTCGTTCTGACTTGAGATATTTTACTAACACCATATCTGTTTCTTCTTCTCTCAGCAATCATGGGTACTGTTGAGAATGTCTCCAGTATCCGTGATTGGATAGAAAAATTATTGTCTGTTGCTCCTTTAGAAGAGAGATCTTGGAAGTACTTCACTGGGAAGTACGGTTGGCATGTAAAGACCCATGGTAAGTGAAGCTTTTGTTCTTGCTTCTTTCCTTAATCGAGCCTCTTCTTTCTTTGTCGCTTAACTTTTTTCCCTTTTGATAGGGTTCTCTGCTCGTGGGGTGTCTACTTCATCTATCCCGAAGATGTCTTTGGCCCAGGCCCAAGAGATTATTGTTAGTTCGTCTTCCTCGAAGAGGAAGATTGGTGAGTCTCGTTACGTAGAAGAAGAAGAAGAGGAGGGTGCTTTGGTGCGCAGTCCACGGAGAAGGAGGGTGGTTTCGGACGATGAGTCTACACCCATGACTTTGCCTTCCATGTCTGTGGTTGAGAACTCTACCTTCGAAGATGTTTCACTTTCCCCCATTCATAAGTCTGTAGATTACTTGTTCCATGAAGGTTTTGACCTTGCTCTTCATGATGTCCCTTTGGCTGTTGATTTTCCTTCTTCTTTAAGAGAAGTTGTCTCATCTGCTCCTTTGGCTATTATGGCCTATGCTGTCGCTTTGCCCGTGGCTTCCTCAACTCTTCAATCCTCTGTGCCTGCTGCTTTGCCCGCGGCTTCTCCAGTTCCACAACCATCCGTGCCTGTTGTTGCTTCATCTCTACCTGCTTCCATGCCTTCCGTTAGGGAAGTAGGGTCTTCCAGTAGAGAGATGCGGCAGGTGATAATAGAGGTTCCAGCTGAGGGGAATCTTTTCAAGAAAATGGGTGAGCCCGAAGTGTGGCTCAAGCCTTTGATAGGTCCCACTGAGAAAACCAAGCTAGCCAGCCATAGTTCTCTTACATGGGCCAATGAAGTTGTGCAAACCTATTTAAAGGTATGGTGCAGGTTATCCTTTTTCATTTTCGTATATGAAATTTATCAAATCTGATTGGTTTATTTCTTGCAGGTTAATATTATAGGCATGGAGCTCATGAAGAAGATCTCAAATATGGATCAGGAGACAAAAGAATTGCAAGCCGATGCTGATAATTGGAAAGCACAATATGATAGCCTAAGGATTGACATGGATGCCTTGGAAGAGGAAAGGAGTACCTTGAAGTGGCAGATGAGGCTCATGGCGGCAGAACTGGCAGTAGAGAAGGTTTCTTCCAGTCAGGCTGATAAAGACAAGAGTGTTCTGGAGTCCTCATTTATTGAGCAGATGTCCCGCGCCTCAAAGGAGATTAGAGACTTGAAAACTTGTTGGGGTAGAAAGAGGAATATTCAAGAGAGCTCGTGCAATCACTCACTCGTACTCAAGAGGACCTTCGTAATGCTTTAGATAAAGTTCAAACTCTGGAGGAGTCGATTGTGCCGTTAAGGCCGCCCATGAAGCTGCTGAAGCGGAGAAGGACGGACTGAGAGCTGAGCTACAAGTATGGGCAAGGGATTATGAAGATCTTGAAGAGGTGGCTGTTGTTGATGTGAGCTGGGCGTATATGAATTCTCGCCTTGACACATTGGCGGAAATGAGTCAAGAGGGTTTCGACCTTAGTGCTGAAATAGCTAAAACTAAGGAAGCCATGGAGAAGGCTCAACAAGGTCATAACCTCTCTTCACCTAATGGTGAGACTCTTGTTGCTCGTTCCTCTTCATCCCCAGTTTCTCCCGCTCCGTCTGCTAGTGAAGTCAACCCCCCTCCTGAAGAAATTTAAAAAGTTGGTTCACCCCTTTTTTTTTATCTTTGTCTCAATTAGTGGTTACCCCCAGTCCCATCGAGGGTAAATTTGGATCTCTTTAAAGTCCCCAAATGACAACTTAGGGGAACCTCAATGTATAAAAATTCTATACGGCTAAGTATAAGTTAATACTTAGTTTTTACTTAGCCGTTTTAATATATTAATGCTAGTATGACTTTTGTTGAGTTTCTGTTTCACTCTTCAAGTCTTTTACATGCTTCATTTTTCGAGCTTTTAGTTTTACCTCTGAGTTTTGCATATAGAATGCTTTAGATTACTCATACCTTTTCGTAATAGGCACGGTGTCATATTAAATGTGTGCCTTTTTGTAGTAGGCATAATTTATGGAAGAGGGCCCTTTTTTGATCGACACTTAATGAAGAATACGTCTCAACTTCATAAAGGTGTAATAATGCAATAGAGTGATAGGAATTTTTCACATATTTAAGAATGTTTCTGAGGAAAGTTTTTTTTTTGTTTGAACTTTGACAAATTTTTACATGTGTTTGATTATCGTCTAAAACTCATGTTGCAACTGTTTTCTTATAACATATTTGATATACACTTGTATTTCATAATTATTTTTCGTATGTAACAGTTTTTTCAAGTAATTACAAGGGAGCAACTGTTTTTCATTAGTAACAGTTATTATAAGAATTAGGGTTTTTACCCGCAACTGTTTTTGTTGGAAACAGTTTTCTAATAAGTACGAGGGAAATATTT
>ML362317.1:0-11154 GCA_005239505.1 Nicotiana paniculata
ATATGTTATATATAAAAATTATACAACTTTATACTTCCTCCGTTTCAATTTGTGTGAACCTATTTTCTTTTTAATTTCTGCAAAAAAGAATGACTCATTCCCTTGGAAATAATTTACCTTTATGCAATGATTTATAGCCACACAAAATATATTTGCCCCATTTTACACCACAAGTCTAAAATTCTTCTCTTTTTTCGTCCAGTCAAATATGTTCACATAAATTAAAAAGGCGGGAATATATTTTTTCGATTATCCAATATGAATAATTTCTAGCGCAGACTTTAAGTAAAAAAAAAAACCTTTTTTTGGTAACTAAAACGATGTAGGAAGAGCCCCGTAATAACTCATTGAAAATTAACTTAAATAGACGTCTGTCAAAAAAATATTATATATTATTAAGGACAGTAAATATTTTTGAGCGGTCAAATGTATTGAAAATCAGGGGTAGACCTAGAGTATTGACTATAGGCCAGTAACTTTTGCATAGATTCTGTATTTATATTAAAAAATTTAGTAAATATTTATAAATATCTAACTGTGAACTCAGATATTATTGCATATTAATTTAAAATTACGGTAGGAACCTATAAACCTCAAATTTTGATGCCGCATCTGTTGAAAAACCTAATTCAATTTAGGTGCATGTTTCATCAGGTCTTAAGGTTGTAGAATTTATCTTTCTTCACTTTTAGCTCGACATAGTTATATTCTGATTCATCACTATAGAGATATATTTTGAAGAGGTCAGAAATGTGTGCTCGAGCAGTTGGTAGATGTATACTCTCATTTGCGAGCCTAATCTCCATAGAACTTCCACACCCCCCCCCCCCCCCNNNNTTTTTTTCTTTTTCTTTTCCCTTCTAAATTATGATATTTGAATCTGGATATACATAAAAATATTAATATAAGTTGTATTTGGATCTGAATGTTGAATAATTAAAACTGTTCATTTTTATCAATATTCAAATGTTTTCAATTTATTTTTTTCAAAATTTAATAAATATAGAGTACAAATAAAATAATTAAATAATCTATTCACAAATTATTATGTTATAAAATGTTATTTTGGGTGCAATGATGGCGGATGGCGGTAGTTGTTGAGCGAGCAGTAATGGTGGTACTAGCGGTGGTTGTGATGGTGAAGAAGGTTCATGAAGTGAATATGGTGGTGTTGGTGATGGTTGGCAATAGCGGGGTGCATATGGTGTTGTTGGTGATGGTTGGCAATAGTGGGGTGGTGGTCGTTAGCGGTGATTGATGGTAGTGACTGACGATGATAATAGTGACTGATGATGGTAGTAATGGTTTGACAGTAGTAATATATAGTTGTGATGGTAGTGGTTGGTGTTAATAATTTGTATTGTTGTAAAATAAAACAATAATAATTTTTAAAAAAATACATAAACAGTAAGAAAACTCACTAGCGGGGCTCTAGCGCGGGATTAACGCGGCCGCGCTAGTGGAATATACCATGGACGGTGAGAAACCTGACTAGCGCGGGCTCTAGCGCGGGATTAACGCGGCCGTGCTAGTGGAATATACCATGGACAGTGAGAAACCTGACTAGCGCGACCACTAGCGCGTGCTGAGCGCGGCCGCGCTAGTCCAGGCGTTCTTAGTTTTTTTATGAAAAATAATATAAGAATAAACCGAGCCCACTGAATACACAGTGTGTCTTTAAGAAAATTATTCCCCTCAAGTACCCGAGGTGTTAGAATATATCCTCCCAGGATAGAACGATTTAACTCACCAGCGTATCGGTACCAAAAACTCTGGTGATCAGCAAACCACTTGATGGTCGTAAAACACACTGGAATATTTTTGTGCAGAAGAAGAAGAAGAAGATCAGAAAATTTAGTAAGTAAAAATTTTGGGATTGAAGGTATATTTATAGCCAATTTAGTACTGTTTTTGAAAAGGTTTTTCAACCTTTCAGAACAGCCATAGCTGTTGGAATAGGTGTGAATCCTTTCAGAACAGCCATAGCTGTTTTGAACAGGTATGAATATTGCGGGAAAAAAACGGATTTAAAATAATCCGGGAAAGAAAAAGGGTCGGACCGGACCGGGTCGCGGGTCATTCCGGAATTTGAAAAGAATTTTGTCCAAAAAGATTAATCAATCAATCTTTGACCGAATCCGAAGCCGAAGCCGAGCCGAGCGAGCGACAACGACGACAACGGCGCGAGGCTTGCCTTCTTCTCAACTCTTTAAGAGCTAGAAGAAGAGTTTCTCTATATACACATAATTTTCTTTCCTTCTTCCAATGAGGGATGAAGTGCACTAATTCAAAATTTCACTTCCCTCCATTTCTTTTCCCACCATTTTCCATTCACTCTCTTTAAGCTACTCCAAGCTTAAAATTAAGCTAGACTAAGCTTAAAATTAAGCTACACTAAGCTTAAAGACCAACAATCCCCCATATGAATAGGGAATGGCTATAAAATAAAGAAATGCACGGACGTGTGTGTGTTTTACATGCAAGAATTATTGCATATGGATAAGTAGGTTTTCCTTTGAACTTTCCGTAGTGAACATATATCGGATTTACTCGGTCAATCGGTAGATTTGATATCTTTGAACCGTCGAGCTTTGTTGTATACCTAGACAACATAAGTCACATCAATCCTTAACCATCTATGGTTCTCACGATTGTGTTCGTTTCAGCCATGAACACTACCTGGTTTCATGAGTGCTTAGAGAATGGGCTTTTACTTTCATTCCCCTTGAAGCGGCTTACATTTCACACTCACATAGGTGATTCCTAAACGTGTAATCCTAAAGACACACTATCTGGTCATATCCTGCCAGACTTAGCAAATTATTAAAAAGCTTTAAGCTTTATTGACTCATCAAAAAGCCTTAATGCTTTACATTTATTTTTGAATATTGTCTTCATCACGAGAATGGGTTGAGTTATTTGACAATATTGAACTGTTATTCATAACTTTGTTTGATCTCTTTGAACCTAGCTCTTGGGATCTCCAGTCTGCTGGGTAGAGTTACCGCCATGCTGACTTGTCATAGGCCTTAACCCCATTCCCTTTGATAATCTTTCAACTGGCTCTCTAGATAGGCCTTTTGTAAGTGGATCCGACCCGTTATCTCTTTACTTTACGTAGTCAATTGTAATCGTACCACTAGAGAGTAGTTGTCTAATGGTATTATGTCTCCGTCGTATATGACGAGATTTTTCGTTATACATAACGCTCCCTTCCCTGCCTATTGCCGCTTGACTATCACAATGTATACAAATAGGTGCCAAAGATTTGGGCCAAAATGGAATATCTTCCAAGAAATTTAGAAGCCATTCAGCTTCTTCACCGGCCTTATCTAAAGCTATGAATTCAGATTCTATGGTAGAACGGGCGATGCACGTTTGTTTGGATGATTTCCAAGATACTGCTCCACCCCCAATTGTGAAAACATATCCACTTGTGGCATTAACTTCAGATGATCCGGCGATCCAATTTGCATCACTATATCCCTCGATCACGGAGGGATATTTGTTATAATTCAAAGCATAGTTTTGAGTATGTTTCAGATACCCCAAAACTCGTTTCATTGCCATCCAATGTATGTGACTGGGATTACTTGTAAATCGACTCAGTTCGCTAATAGCACATGCTATATCTGGTCTCGTACAATTCATAATATACATCAAACTTCCCAATACTCTAGCACAGTCCAGTTGTGAGTCACTTTCACCTTCATTCTTTTGAAGTGCATAACTCACGTCAATTGGAGTCTTGGCAATTTTTAAATCCAAATACTTGAACTTGTCAAGTAATTTTTCAATGTAGTGAGACTATGATAATGCTTGTGGAGTTTTGTGAATTCTGATTCCTAAGATCACATCAGCAACTCCTAAATTTTTCATGTCGAATTTTCTAGACAACATGCATTTTGTAGCATTTATATCTTCCATACTTTTGTTCATTATGAACATGTCATCAACGTATAAACAAACAATTACTTCATGACCTGAAGTGTTTTTAATGTAAACACATTTGTCGCACTCGTTGATTTTAAAACCACTTCCCAACATTGTTTGGTCAAATTTGGCATGCCATTGTTTGGGTGCATGTTTAAGTCCATAAAGTGACTTAACAAGTTTGCAAACTTTCTTTTCTTTACCAGGAACCAAAAATCCCTCAGGTTGTTCCATGTAAATCTCTTCTTCCAATTCTCCATTTAAAAAAGCTGTTTTAACATCCATTTGATGGATTTCAAGACCATACACGGCCGCTAATGCCACTAACATCCTAATAGATGTTATCCTCGTTACTGGCGAGTAAGTGTCAAAGTAATCAAGGTCTTCATTTTGTCTATAACCTTTGACAACAAGTCTTGCCTTATATTTGTCAATAGTGCCATCAACTTTATTTTCCGTTTAAAGATCCATTTCGTACCTAAAGGTTTATTTCCATGAGGAAGATCAACCAATTCCCATGTATGGTTATCCAAAATATATTGAATCTCACTATTGACTGCCTCTTTCTAAAGTGCTGAATCAGAAGACGACATAACTGCTTTAAAAGTTTGAGGATCATTTTCAAGCAAGAATGTCACAAAATTTGGTCCAAAGGAAGTAGATGTTCTTTGACGTTTGCTACGCCTTGGATCTTTTAAACTTGGAGTATTTTCCTTTGGTTCTTCCCGAGGTCGTTTAGGTCTTTCACTTAATAACTCACATTCAGTTTTATACGGATAAATGCTTTCAAAGAATTCAGCATTATCTGATTCCATTACCGTATTAACATGAATCTCGGGATTATCGGATTTATGGACCAAAAATTGACATGCTTTACTGTTTGTATCATATCTAATGAAAATGCAATCTACTGTTTTTGATCCGATTTTAACCCTTTTAGGTAAAGGAACTTGTACCTTTGCTAGACACCCCCACACTTTGAAATATTTCAAGTTGGGTTTTCTACATTTCCATTTTTCATATGGAATAGATTGCGTTTTGTTGTGGGGTACTCTGTTGAGTATTTGGTTAGCTGTAAGGATAGGTTCCCCCCCACAAACTCTACGGTAATCCGAAACTTATTAATAAGGAATTCATCATTTCCTTTAATGTACGATTTTTTCTTTCCGCAATTCCGTTGGATTAAGGTGTGTAAGGTGCAGTAGTTTGATGGATAATTCCATATTCCGAACATATTTCTGCAAACGGAGATTCATATTCTCTACCTCTATCACTTCTAATCATTTTGATCTTTTTATTCAATTGATTCTCTACTTCATTCTTGTATTGCGTAAATACTTCAATTGCTTCATCCTTACTATTAAGAAAATAAACATAACAATATCGAGTGCAATCGTCAATAAAAGTAATAAAATATTTTTTCCCACCTCGAGATGGTGTCGACTTTATATCGCACATGTCAGTATGAATTAAGTCTAAAGGATTTGAATTCCTTTCAACAGACTTATAAGGATATTTTACAAACTTAGATTCAACACATATTTGACATTTCGATTTATTACCCTCGAATTTAGGCAATACTTCTAAATTAATAAAATTCCGCAAGGTTTTATAATTGACATGTCCTAAACGAATATGCCATAAATTATTTGACTCCAACAAATAAGAAGAAGCTGAAATTTTATTCTTAGTATCAACAACCATTTCATTGAGTTTGAAAAGGCCCTCCGTGAGGTAGACTTTTCCAACGTACATCTCATTCTTGCTTACAACAACTTTATCTGAAACAAATACACATTTGAATCCATTCTTCACTAGTAAAGAAGTAGAAACTAAATTCCTCCTAATAGTAGGAACATGAAGAACGTTGTTGAGCATTAACACCATACCGGAAGTCATCTTTAGGAAAATCTTCCCATAACCTTCAATCTTGGCTGTTGAGTTATTTCCCATGTAATTCTTTTCTGCGGGACCAGCAGTAGAGTAAGTCGCAAATGCTTCTTTGATAGCACAAACATGTCGAGTGGCTCCGGAGTCAATCCACCACTCCTTCGGGTTTTCAACAAAGTTGCATTCCGAAAGCATTGCACAAAGATCATCAATGTCATCATTCTTCTCCACTATGTTGGTCTGTCCCTTCTTCTTATCCTTTCTCGAGAATCGACAATCAGGGGCTTTGTGACCAACTCTTCCACAATTGTGGCAGTTGCCCTTGAATTTCTTTTTGTTCTGCTCCTTAGTCTGTCGAGAAGATCTCTTAATATTCTTACTTCTTGGAGCAGTTTCTTCAACGATATTAGCTCCCATGATCGTTGACTTTCCACGAGACTCCTTCTCGGCTGTCTTGTTGTCTTTCTCAATCTTGAGACGAATCACAAGATCTTCCAACTTCATTTCTTTGCGCTTGTGCTTGAGATAGTTCTTGAAATCTCTCCACGAAGGAGGCAACTTTTCAATCATTGTAGCCACTTGAAAGTCTTCATTCAAGACCATACCTTCAGCAATAAGTTCATGAAAAATAAGTTGAAGTTCCTAAACTTGGGTTCCCACAGTTTTGTTGTCTATCATTTTATAGTCTAGAAACTTGGCAACCACGAACTTCTTCAAGCATGCATCTTCTGTCTTGTACTTCTTCTCAAGTGCATCCCATAATTCTTTCGAAGTATTTATCGCACTGTACACATTGTACAAGTCATCCTCTAAAGCACTTAAAATATAGCCATTGCAAAGAAAATCTGCCTGCTTCGACGCCTCAACAATCATGAACTTTTCATTGTCCGGCATGTACGCAACAGGCGCTGGAGGTTCTTCACTAGTGAATTTCTGCATACCAAGTGTGGTAATCCAGAAGAACATCCTTGTCTTCCATCCTTTGAAGTTGGCTCCAGAAAATTTCCCCGGTTCTTCTACCGGTGGAACAACCGTCCGGCTCGACGAGGATATCGTTGTTGCCGCAACAGTCGCAGAAGAATTTCCGTTATCAATTGCTATTTTCACTGTCAACAACAGAAGAGTTCAATCAATGGCAAAACCAGAAAAGGAAACAATACTGTAATCAACAATAAACAATATGTATATTAAATAAAAACCAAAGCTTTTATATACTGTTTCACAGAAAAACGATGAAGTTTTTATGTTCTTCAAATCGTTTTCTGAATTTCAAAATTATGATGAAGTTTTTATATCTTCAAATCAGAATAGTAAAATTCAAACGGAGTAGAAAACACAAAGGTTTTTAATCTCCACAAACAGAATACAGAATATAATATAAATATAATTTCCTTAAGATTGTTAATAATCTGTATTTCTATAAAATAAAATAATAATAATTCCAAAAAAAAAATACAGAAACAGTAAGAAACCTCACTAGCGCGGGCTCTAGCGCGGGATTAGCACGGCCGCGCTAGTGGAATATACCAGGGACAGTGAGAAACCTGACTAGCGCGACCACTAGCGCGTGCCGAGCGCGGGCGCGCTAGTCTAGGCGTCCTTAGTTTTTTTTATGAAAAATAATATAAGAATAAACCGAGCCCACTGAATACACAGTGTGTCCTTAAGAAAATTATTCGCCTCAAGTACCCAAGGTGTTGGAAAATATCCTCCCAGGATAGAACGATTTAACTCACCAGCGTATCGGTACCAAAAACTCCAGTGATCAGCGAACCACTTGATGGTTGTAAAACACACTGGAATATTTTTGTGCAGAAGAAGAAAAAGAAGATCAGAAAATTTAGTAAGTAAAAATTCTGGGATTCAAGGTATATTTATAGCCAATTTAGTACTGTTTCTGAAAAGGTTTTGCAACCTTTCAGAACAGCCATAGCTGTTGGAACACGTGTGAATCCTTTCAGAACAACCATAGCTGTTTTGAACAGGTATGAATATTGCGGGGAAAAACAGATTTAAAATAATCCGGGAAAGAAAATGGGTCGGACCGGACCGGGTCTAGGGTCGCGGGTCATTACGGATTTGAAACTTTTCCATTAATTAATTAAATAATTTGAAAATAATTTCGTCCAAAAAGATTAATCAATCAATCGATCTTTGACCAAATCCAAATCTAAATCCGAATCCGAAGCCGAAGCCGAAGCCAAGCGAGCGACGACGACGACGACGATGGCGCGATGCTTGCCTTCTTCTCAACTCATTAAGAGCTAGAAGAAGAGATTATCTATATATACACATAGATTTTCTTTCCTTCTTTCAATGAGGGACAAAGTGCACTAATTCAAATTTTCACTTCCCTCCATTTCTTTTCCCATCATTTTCCATTCACTCTCTTTAAGCTACTCCAAGATTAAAATTAAGCTAGACTAAGCTTAAAATTAAGCTACACTAAGCTTAAAGACCAACAATCCCCCACATGAATGGGGAATGGCTATAAAATAAAGGAATGTACGGACGTGTGTGTGTTTTAAATGCAATAATTAATTGCATCTGGGTAAGTAGGTTTCCCTTTAAACTTTTCATAGTGAACTTATATCGGATATACTCGGTCAATCGGTAGATTTGATATCTTTGAACCATCGAGCTTTATTGTATACCTAGACAACATAATTCATACAATCAATCCTTAACCATCTATGGTTCTCATGGTTGTGTTTGTTTCAGCCATGAACACCGCCTGGTTTTATGAGTGCTTAGAGAATAGGCATTTACTTTAATTCCCCTTGAAGCGGCTTACATTTCACACTCACATAGGTGATTCCTAAACGTGTAATCCTAAAGACACACTATCTGGTCATATCCTGCCAGACTTAGCAAATCATTAAAAAGCTTTAAGCTTTATTGACTCGTCAAAAAGCCTTAATGCTTTACCTTTATTTTTTAACATTGTCTTCATCACGAGAATAGGTTGAGTTATTTGACAATGTTGAACCGTCATTCATAACTTTGTTTGATCTCTTTGAACCTAGCTCTTGGGATCTCCAGTCTTCTAGGTAGAGTTACTGTCATGATGACTTGTCCTAGGCCTTAACCCCATTCCCTTTGATGATCTTTCAACTGCCCCTCTAGATAGGCCTTTTGTAAGTGGATCCAACACGTTATCTCTTGACTTTACGCAGTCAATTGTGATAACACCACTAGAGAGTAGTTGTTTTACGGTATTATGTCTCCGTCATATATGACGAGATTTTCCGTTATACATAACGCTCCCTGCCCTGCCTATTGCCGCTTGACTATCACAATGTATACAAATAGGTGCCAAAGGTTTGGGCCAAAATGAAATATCTTCCAAAAAATTACGGAGCCATTCAACTTCTTCACCGGCCTTATCTAAAGCTATGAATTCAGATTTCATTGTAGAACGGGCGATGCACATTTGTTTGGATGATTTCCAAGACACTGCTCCACCCCCAATTGTGAAAGCATATCCACTCGTGGATTTAACTTCAGATCATCCGGTGATCCAATTTGCATCACTATATCCCTCGATAACAGAGGGATATTTGTTATAATGCAAAGCATAGTTTTGGGTATGTTTCAGATACCCCAAAACTTGTTTCATTGCCATCCAATGTATGTGATTGGGATTACTTGTAAATTGACTCAGTTTTCTAATAGCACATCCTATATCTTGTCTCGTACAATTTATGATATACATCAAACTTCCCAATACTCTAGCATAGTCCAGTTGTGAGTCACTTTCACCTTCATTCTTTTGAAGTGCATAACTCATGTCGATTGGAGTCTTGGCAATTTGAAATCCAAATACTTGAACTTGTCAAGTAATTTTTCAATGTAGTGAGACTGTGATAATGCTATGTGGAGTTTTGTGAATTCTGATTCCAAAGATCACATCAGCAACTCCTAAGTCTTTCATGTCGAATTTGCTAGCCAACATGCATTTTGTAGCATTTATATCTGCCATACTTTTTCTCATTATAAACATGTCGTCAACATATAAACAAAAAATTACTTCATGACCTGAAGTGTTTTTAATGTAAACACATTTGTCGCACTCGTTGATTTTGAAACCACTTGCCAACATTGTTTGGTCAAATTTGGCATGCCATTGTTTGAGTGCTCGTTTAAGTCCATAAAGTGACTTAACAAGTTTGCACACTTTCTTTTATTTACCAGGAACCACAAAACCCTCAGGTTGTTCCATGTAAATCTCTTCCTCCAATTCTCCATTTAAGAAAGTTGTTTTAACATCCATTTGATGGATTTCAAGACCATACACGGCCGCTAATGCCACTAACATCCTAATAGATGTTATCCTCGTTACTGGCGAGTAAGTGTCAAAGTAATCAAGGCCTTCCTTTTGTCTATAACCTTTGACAACAAGTCTTGCCTTATATTTGTCAATAGTGCCATCAACTTTCATTTTCCGTTTAAAGATCCATTTCGAACCTAAAAGCTTATTTCCAGGTTGAAGATCAACCAATTCCCATGTATGGTTATCCAAAATAGATTGAATCTCACTATTGACTGCTCTTTCGAAAATGCTGAATCAGAAGACGACATAGCCGCTTTAAAAGTTTGAGGATCATTTTCAAGAAAGAATGTCACAAAATCTGGTCCAAAGGAAGCATATATTCTTTGACGTTTGCTACGCCTTGGATCTTCTACAGTTGGAGTATTTTCCTTTGGTTCTTCCCGAGGTCGTTTAGGTCATTCACTTAATGAGTCGCATTCAGTTTTATACGGATAAATGCTTTCAAAGAATTCATCATTATCTGATTCCATTACCGTATTAACATGAATCTCGGGATTATCGGATTTATGGACCAAATATCGAGATGCTTTACTGTTTGTAGCATATCCAATGAAAACACAATCTACTGTTTTTGGTCCGATTTTAACCCTTTTAGGTAAAGGAACTTGTACCTTTGCTAGACACCCCCACACTTTGAAATATTTCAAGTTGGGTTTTCTCCCTTTTCATTTTTAATATGGAATAGATTGTGTTTTGCTGTGGGCTACTCTGTTGAGTATTCGGTTAGCTGTAAGGATAGCTTCCCCCCACAAACTCTGCGGTAATCCGGAACTTATTAATAAAGAATTCATCATTTCCTTTAATGTCCGATTTTTCCTTTCCGCAATTCCGTTGGATTGAGGTGTGTAAGGTGCAGTAGTTTGATGGATAATTCCATATTCGTAACATATTTCTGCAAATGGAGATTCATATTCTCCACCTCTATCACTTCTAACCATTTTGATCTTTTTATTCAATTGATTCTCTACTTTATTCTTGTATTTCTTAAATGCTTCAAT
>MDKI01057618.1:0-46032 GCA_005239505.1 Nicotiana paniculata
GTTGATAAGCACTGCAAACACAAACCGGTACTAGGTGCAAGACAACTGAGTTTGACTTTTAAATAAAATTGCATTGCCTCGGAGACAAAGGTCACAATACCAAGGACGTCTGGGTATGAGACAGTTTGGGGCAACATTTGGAAAGCCAAGGTCTTCAGAAAATGATACAGATGAGCCGAGCATCTCGGTACCGTACTAATAGAATCAGTTCTTCAGCTGCGGAGAGGCCGTGAAGTCAAACCACAATAGGGCATCAAGGCCACAAACCAACCACCACTTTGAAAACTCATAAATTTTTCTTTGTTTGAAGCAGGAACAAAACAGTGCAGGATGGCGATTCTTAAAGGACGAATGTCACCGCACGTAAGCTCCTTAAAATCTCCATTTTTCTTTTATTTTTAGCATGCATCACTACTATTCATACCTCCTAGTTTAGTAGCTTAACTCAGGTAGAACCATTTCACCTAGGGGATCCAGCTCATCGTCCCGAGTGGAAGTACTCTTCGCTCAAGGTGTATTACATAATTTAACTCAGGTGGAACCATTTCACCTAGGGGATCCAGCTCATAGTCCCGAGTAGAAGTACTCTTCGCTCAGGGTGTTTTACATAGCTTAACTCAGGTAGAACCATTTCACCTAGGGGATCCAGCTCATAGTCCCGAGTAGAAGTACTCTTCGCTCAGGGTGTTTTACATAGCTTAACTCAGGTAGAACCATTTTACCTAGGGGATCCAACTCATTGTCTCGAGTAGAAGTACTCCTCGCTCAGGGTGTTTTACATAGCTTAACCCAGGTGGAACCATTTCACCTAGGGGGATCCAGCTCATAGTTCCGGGTAGAAGTACTCTTCGCTCAGGGTGTTTTACATAGCTTAACCCAGGTGGAACCATTTCACCTAGGGGGATCCAGCTCATAGTTCCGGGTAGAAGTACTCTTCGCTCAGGGTGTTTTATATAGCTCAACCCAGGCAGAACCATTTCGCCTAGGAGGATCCAGCTCATGTTTCCGGACATAATCACTCTTCGCTCAGGTCATTTTACATAGCTTAAACCAGGTAGAATCGTTTCGCCTACAGGAATTCAACGCTTTATCAGTAACACTGGGTATCGACCCCTGGTTACATTTTCCTCCTAGTAATACAGCGTGCCAACCCCTGGTTACATTTCTTTTCAGTAGTACAGGGCGCTAACCCCTGGTTACACTTCCTTTCAGTAGTACAGGGTAGCAACCCCTGGTTACATTTTCTTTCATTAATACAGGGTACCAACACCTGATTACAGTTTCTTCCCAGTAATACAGGGTACCAACCCCTGATTACATTCTTGTCCAGTAATACAGGGTGCCAACCCCTGGTTACATTTCTTCCAGTAATACAGGGTGCCAACCCCTGATTACATTTCTTCCAGTAATACAGGGTGCCATCCCATGGTTACATTTTCTTCCAGTAATATAGGGTGCCTACCCCTGGTTACATTTCTTCTAGTAATACAGAGTGCCAACCCCTGGTTACATTTCCTCTCCAGTAATACAGGGTGTCAACCCCTTATTACAGTCATTTCCGGTAATACAGGGTGCCAACCCCTGGTTACATCCATTTCCTGGTAATACGGGGTACCAACCCCTGGTTACACTCTTTTCCAGTAATACAGGGTACCAACCCCTGGTTACATTCTTCTTCTGTGATACAGGGTACCAACCCCTGGTTACATCCATTCTCAGTAATACAGGGCACCAACCCCTGGTTACATTCCTCTCCAGTAATACATGGTGCCAACCCCTGGTTACGTTTTCTTTCCAGAGATACAGGGGGGCCAACCCTTGGTTACTTTCCCTTTCAATAATACAGGGTACGAACCCCTCGTTACCTATCCTTTGGGTAACGTAGGGTACACAATCCCTCGTTACAAAATTTTATCTTTTTTAGATAGTTTATTCTACTGTTTCTGTGTGCCTTCCAATAAATTAGATAGTTTACAGCGTCCGCTAATAACTCACAAAATTTTCCTAGTCCAAACTCGGGAAGAAAAATTTTTGTTCGTTTGTTCGTCTTTGATGGCTTTTCAGGCCGTGCCGTAGAGCACAGGTGACGGTTAAAGCTTGCGGTTTCAGTTTCTCATCAGAAGAAAGAAGTCTTTGGATCACAAGATAGTTGGAGTCAGCATTGATAATGTGTCAACAATCCAGCTTCTCAAATTTCATTTTCCCAAATTCTGATCGGGAAATCAAGCAATCAAGAATGATCCATAGTCTTTTCTTCAAAGAGCATCAAGATCCAATCTAAGGTCAACACAAGCGAGCAAGTCAAGAATCATGATTTGACTCCAGAAGACACATAGATAGGAAATTTTGTAACTCTTAGCTTGCAACAATATGTAGTTCTCTTCTTCTTCTGATGTAAGCAGCAAGTAACAGTAACAGCAACAGCAACAGCAACAACAACAACAATTTTAAATCCAGTGTCCGGTAGTCCCAGCTACCAAACTTTCCCAGAACTACACTGACCTGGTTCCCTTATAGCCAAGGATATGTAGGCAACCTCGGAAGCAAGGTTCGGTCACCTTTTTCAAAATGCTTCATTGTAGTGATGTGTGAGCAAAATTAGTCATGGATTCACTTTTCTTTGCACGAAAACTCTTCATGTTCTCGAGCAAAGAGGGGCAGTGAATACCTAATTTTTGCATGCTTTTAATACTAGTATTTGGATGATTTTAATTGTTTGTGCATTTTTATTTGCATTCCTTCATTAAAAATACAAAAAATATTTTTTACCTTTTATGTGTATATTTTAGTTTTGTATCTTTAAATTATATAAACCAAAAAGATTTTTTCTTTTACTTGTATGCTTTGCTTTAGGACTAAATAAAATAATTAGGGGGTTAAGAGTTTGGGCTATTGTATTTTTAATTAAAATTGAGCCAGATTGGCCCAAAACTTGCGCCCAATTCGGCCAGCCTGGTCCAATAAATGGCCTACCAAGACCTGGTCCAAAACGACGTAGTTTCATGATTAAACTACGTCGTTTCATCAAGTAAAACCAAGACTCCATCCTACCCGTCCATTCCTACTTGATCCAACCGCTCAAGATCAATCTCCCACCCAGGTATTTAAACCCCTAAATCCCCCCAAAAAAAGAATTATCCAGTCCACGACTTTGAATTGCAGCTATTGTTCATGCACTGATGATTTGGCAGCATTATTTGTACAGTGTCCCTTGTGAGGTCTTTACCAACCACCGGAGTCCATAACATCTGTTCAAATAGAAAGATCTTAACTTGCAGCATCGGAGGTGGTTAGTGCTGCTTAAGGACTATGATATCACCATTCTATATAATCTTGGGAAGCCCAATGTGGTAGCCGATGCCTTAAGTCGAAAGGCGGAGAGTTTGGGCAGTTTAGCACATTTACCGGCAGCTGAGAGGCCATTAGCATTTGATGTTTGGGCCTTGGCCAACAAGTTTGTTAGATTGGATGTTTCGGAGCCTAGTCGAGTTTTTTCTTGCGTGGTTTCTTGGTCTTCTCTAATGATCGTATCCGAGAGAATTAGTATGGCGACCACCAATGCTTGTCCTTATGGACACAGTTCAACACGGCGATGCCAAGGAGGTTCCTACTAGAGATAACGTTGTGTTACAGATGAAGGTCCGATTATGTGTGCCCAATGTGGATGAGTTGCGTGAGTTGATTCTTCAGCAGGCCCCCAGTTCGCAATACTCTATTCATCCGGGTTCCATAAAAACGTATCAAGATTTGAGAAAACACTATTGGTGGAGGAGGATGAAGAAATACACATGGGAGTATGTAGCTCGGTGCCTAAATTGTCAGCAGGCAAAGTATGAGCATCAGAGGCCGGGCGGTTTGCTTCAGCGACTTGAAATTGCCGAGTAGAAATGTGAGCATGTCACCATGGAATTCGTTGTTGGGCTCCCACGGACTCGGAAGAAATTTGATGCGGTATGGGTGATTGTGGACATGTTGACCAACTTGGGTCATTTCATTCCGGTAGTGACCACCTATTCTTTAGAGCAGCTGGCTCAAAATAATATCTGCGAGATTGTTTGACTTTATGGCGTGCCAGTATCCATCATCTCTAATCAGGGTACACAGTTCACATCGCGTTTCTGGAGAGCTGTACAGTGTCAGCTAGGCACACGGGTTGAGTTGAGTACAACATTTCACCCTAGACAGACGGACAGTTCGAGCGCACCGTTCAGATATTGGAGGATATGCTTCGTGCCTATGTTATGGATTTTAGGGGTTCTTGGGATCAGCTCTTGCAACTTGAGGAGTTTTTCTTCAGCAATAACTACCAGTCGAGTATTCAAATGGCTCGTTATAGCCCTATATGGGAGAAAGTGTCGTTCTCTAGTCGGTTGGTTTGAGCCGAGAGAGGCTAAGTTATTAGGCACATATTTGGTTCAAGATGCCTTAGTGATCGGAAGGTATTGCGTTCATGGTTGGAGATCGAGTCTTTATCCGGGTTTCAGCCATGAAGGGTGTGATGAGGTTCGGGAAGAATGGCAAGTTGAGCCCTAGGTATATCGAACCTTTTGAGATCCTTGAAAAGATTGGTGAGATGGCCTACAAGCTTGCATGGCCACCTAGTTTATTTGCAGTTCATCCGGTGTTCCATTTTTCTATTCTCTAGAAGTATTATGGTGATCTGTCTCCTGATTCAGATGTCATCATAGTCCAATTGGAGGGGAAATTTACTTATATTGAGGAGTTGGTAGCTATCTAGGACAGATAGGTCTGGAAGTTGAGATCAAAGATATTTCTTCAGTGAAGGTTCAACAGAAGGGTCATCTGGTCGAGGAGGAGACCTAGGAGACCGAGCACGACATATGGATTCGTTATCCTCATCTATTCACCACTTCAGGTATGTCCTTATGCATGTTCGAGGATGAATGTTTGTTATAAGAGATGGAGAATGTAACGACCCGACCGGTCATTTTGTGTGATTGCACCCTGTTACCCCTTTTTATGCTTCACATATGTGTGATTATGATTTTATGACTTGCGGGGTTGGTTAGTTTCGTTCTAGAAAGATTTTGGGTTGTTTTGGACCCTTTGATTCTTGGCTTAGAAGCTTAAGTTAGAAATGTTGACCAAACTTTGACTTTTGTGAAAACGACCCTGGAACTATATTTGATGGCTCTGATAGCTTCGTATCTTGATTTCAGACTTGGGCGTATGCTCAAAATTAATTTTGGAAGTCCGTAGGTTGATTTGTGTTGATTTGCCGAAATTTTACAATTTGAAGTTGAAAAGTTTGTCCGTAGGTTGAATTTTAGCTATCGAGCTCGAAATTTTCTTTTGGGACTTGGAATAGGTCTGTTATAATATTTGTAACCTTTCTGAAAAATTTGGTGTCATTTGGAGTTGATTTGATAGGATTCTAGCGTTAATTCTAGAAATTCTTGAACTTTACTTTGAACTTCATGCTTTTTAGAGTTCAATTCGTAGATTTAGATGTTATTTTCGTATTTTGATTACGCGAGCAAGTTCGTATGATGTTTTTAGATTTGTGTGTATGTTTGGTTTGGAGCCCCGAGGCCTCAGATGACTTCTGGAAATGTATTCAGAATGGTTTTGAACTGAAAATGTGTTAATGATGCTCAGTTATCGCAAATGCGAGCACCAGCCTCTCAATTGCAAATGTGACAGTGGGGGCTCAAATGTTACAATTGGGACTTCCCCTTCGCCTTTGCAAATTCGAAGGATTTGCACTAAGTTTGCATTTGCGAACATTTGTTTGCTTTTGTGAAGTTCCCCAGCTTCACAATTATGAAGCCTTTTATCACAATTGCGTTGTTTATTTAGGCTGCCAGGGTTCACAAATGCGAGCCCTGGTCCGCAATTGCGATGGTTTGCAAATGAGACAACTGATGTTGGTACAAAGCACTGTTAGACGGGATTTTCGAAAACATTGTCTCATTTTTGAACCCTAGACTCGGTAGGAGGAGATTTGGATAGGAATTTTTACCTACAAACTTTGGGTAAGTGATTCTAGTCTATTTCTTATCATATTTTATCAATATATCTTAGATTTCAACATCAAAGTCATGTGAATCAAAGTGAAAATTTTGTAAAACTTTTTCATGTTTTTGAGAAATAAGAATTTGAGTTTTGAGAGTTGATTTGGACTAAAATTTTGAAACTAATTACATATATGAACTCGTGGGGTCATGGGTAGTCGGAATCTACATTGGACCCGGATTTTGATCGGGCGAGTCCCAGGTTGACTTTTTTTGACTTTTTGAAAAAGGTGTAAAGATCATAGCTTTATCTACTGTAATTTATTTCTCTTACATTGTTTTGATAATATTACGTCGATTTGGGTTATTTGAGCCGTGTGGAGGCAAATATTAGGGGAGAAGATATTTGTGAGAGTTGAATTGGCCTAGTTGTGGTAATTATCAATCCTTACTTTGGGTGGAGGAACTACCCCTTAGAGTTGCTATTGATTGATTCATTTTTGCTATATGAAAGCCGTGTACGCAAGGTGATGAGTGGATACACAAGTTGTACGTGATATTTGACCAGTTTAGGCTACTTAGACATTTTCAATGCTTTAATTGAATGGACATATCATGTTCTAAATTCTCATAGTCAACCTATTCTTACTTGTGTTAGTCTATCCTTGCATGCCTTAAATGATTTCGTTGGCACTTGTTGTACATCCTAATTGATTAATTTCTCTCATACTTTAGTTGAACTTTTTGCCTCTATTATTGTTACATGTTATCTCTTTCATTATTGATTATCATTATTTGAAGTTATTGTTCATGTTATCTCTTTCATTATTGATTATCATTACTTGAAGTTATTGTTCATGTTATCTCTTTCATTATTGATTCCATTATTGAAGTCATTGTTATACGTTATCTCTTCCACTATGAGTTATTCTTATTTAATATCGTGGTTATACATTATCGTTCATTGTTGAGTTATTGGTGTTGAAGTTGTGAAGGTCGTTATCATGTTGAGGAGAAATTGTTATTGTTGAAACATCTTCCTTGTTGAGCATTTAACATTCAATGTTGTTAATGATATGTTTGTACACGTCGTGGTAGAGCCATGGGCTATTGTTGTCGAAACATTGATACTGTTGATTGTTGTCAAGTTGTGATATATGGGCACTTATGGTGCGAGTTGTTATTGCGATATGTAGTGACGCACATGCGATGGTATAAGGCTTGGGGTTAATGTGCATGTGGAGGTATAAGGTGGTACTTATGTGCGTTTTTCTTGTTAGGGAACTACGTGAACCCACGCGGCGTCATAAGGTGGGCTAAAGTGCGTTTAGCTATTTTGAGGAAATTGTTTCCAAAACCAATTTAAATATAGGTTCACGTGGCAGTATAAAGTAAGATTGTGATTGAACTTGAGAAATGTAAATATGAGACGGTATCTCGGTTTTGATTCTTATTGTACACGAGGCGGTACCTCATTGTTATTCTTATTGTTTATCCCATATTGCAAAGAGTTTTGGTGGGAACATTTCTTGTTGTTTTGTTCTTCCTTGTTCTATCAGTTGTTGTCCGTATATGATCATTGTGGTTCTATTTTATTGCTTCCTTTATGTTTATTTCATGCTTAAATTCTGGTTTTAATTCATGCTATTATCTTGATTTGTATCGGTTATTTCTCCGCCTTCCATTATTATTCGTTCATATGTTTTCTTTCTGTTTTTTATATCCTAGGAGGCGTCTTGGCCTGACATCATCACTACTCTACCGAGGTTAGGCTTGATACTTATTGGTTACCATTGTGGTGTACTCATACTACACTTCTGCACATCATTCTTGCAGATCCAGGTACATTTGCCGGTGCCGGTTGCTAGAGTTGATTGAGTTTGTGTTGTTGGAGACTTCAAGGTATACCTACTCTACGCCCGCAGGCCACGGAGTCACCGTCCCTTGTTTTTACTTATTGTTGTATTTTCATTTAGACTATGATGTAGTAGACACTCTAGTATCACCCTGTAGAGCTTATGACTTTGTTCCACCAGGTTTTGGGGAAAGTTTTGGGCATTATACGGTTGAGTTTATTATTATAGTATGAAGGTTTTTATTTGATGTTTTGTAGTATTTACGCTATTTATCTATGCATGTTAGGCTTGCCTAGTCGTTCCGACTAGGTACCATCACGACATCCTACAGAGGGAAATTGGGTTAAACACCCCCACTTAACTCAAAGCTATATAACACATCGTCGGTAATCCATAGTACCATATCTTCATAGCTACTCCGATCCCGCACTACGAATCAGCTGTATACTTCATAAGTTCAGGTAATACTGCTTGGAGAACACTCCGAAGACTCTGCCAAGCACACACCCAACCCTTGAAATATTCAAGCAAACTTCCCCCAAATGCTCTGAAATGATAATATATGCATTCCACCAAATAGAAATCTCATGCGAAACACAAGATCCGAACTCATCACGCAGGAGATAACCCCCCGGCTATACTCAAATCAACACCTTACCATGAACCCACCATAATCACAACAACTAGGCCACCCACCAATCTTCTGATGTCCGTGCTTAACAACCAGATAGAAGAATCTGCTTCGTACTACAAATGAACGGCTAAAAGATCTATCATTGCATCTGCTCCCAAGACTAAAAAGCACAATGCAATGATATTCAAGCATACATATCCCTTCGTAACCCATTCGTAGCATCACAAACCTTTTGCGCAATGCAAATACAGAGTGTGCAACATCACAATAATCCTCCTCATGCACACTCTATTTCATCGAAGCATATAACTTAGCTCAACCCACAAGTCAATCACCATATGCAACAAACTCTCCAACCATGTGGGCAACATTAACCCCAAAGTCATGATAAAAGTCACCTCAAGCCCTTAAAAACCCACTCTCACAATAATCAAGCCATTAAAACTGAGTCTCTCCAAGTCAAGCAAGTCATGCAGACAGTCAAACCCAAAAGTCTTACCATAAATATGCTTGTAATTCCCTATCAAATCAAATGAACTAATTATTTTCTATTACCATACTAGTCCAAGCTACTGCTATGCTGACCCAACTTCTTCATATTATTCTTGACCACCTTTCAAGGCATCACTTTTCTTTTCCAATACATTGTGTTCTTTAACCAAAACATTAACCGAGTGATCCTGACATGGAACTATGTCATCCTAACATTCGTAAGCCGCTTTATTCCCTTTCATGCACCCAAAATACCTGAAACAGATGTGCTCGCTTAAAGATCCCTCTAATGAGTCTAATTGTTTCTTTTATCTCTCTAATGTTGAATTGTAGAATCAATAATGATACAAAAGTATTCCAAGTCCCTGTCATAACCCAATACCAATTACGGATTCTTAACCATCATAGTTTTGGAAAATCCTTAAGTATAATATCTTGAAACTTCAACCCACTAGAACCACTCTCGAGAGTCAGGCACTCTGTTTTAGTCCTAATGTATAGCCGAACATGCTGAATGACTTGTGCTCTATTAGCACATGATCTCTCTAAAAGAAGCAAGTTCTCCTTTAGACAATCGATGATTTAAAATCATTTCACCTTGCACACTATATCCACAAAGAATATCAAATCTGAGTTATTCAACAATCTCCATACATCAATATATTGTAGTACATCACACCCGACAAATTCCTTGCCCAAGTCATAATCGACGTCACCCCTATCATGTTATAACTTATCCTTAAGTGTACCTTATTACAAGAAATACGTGTAGCTTTAACTCAAATATTTCTACATGAATGAGTGTCTATGCATGATAGAGACCCAACTTAATTCCCAAATATCATTTATTCAAATGCTCCTATATGAACCTAAAACTGTCACGACCCGAAATCCCACCTTCAGGTCGTGATGGCGTCTAACATTGAACTCGCTAGACAAGCCAAACGTTACTAGTAAATTCGATTTATTCCTTTACTGCTTAGTATTTTAAAAAGAGACATATAAGACAATTAGATATGAGAAAGCGAAAGGTAAGAAATTCAACATCTTAAATAATAATTCGTACAAAAATTTCCTTAAACATCCCCCAAGACTGGTGTCACAAATTCACAAACAGTCTAAGAATTTTTTTTTTACTAAAAACAAAGTCTGAACAAAACAATACAACTGTCTCGGAAGTACAAGAGATGACAGAAATAAAGAGGAATGAGGTATGAGGTGATGCCAAGCCTGCGGACGCTTGCAGGACTACCTCAGTATCGCCTGTGGATTGAAGGACACTCCCTCGATCACTGTCCACCGGGTCCGGTATCGTAATCTGCACAACATAAAGAAGTGCAGGTGTAGCATCAGTACAACAGACCCCATGTACTGAGTAAGTGTCGAGCCTAACCTCGGCGAAGTAGTGACGAGGATACGACACGACAAATGATAAACACCTGTGCAATTCAATAATATATAATAAAATTAACGGCAGTAAGTAAACAGTTAAGAAAAAATATGTGAAGAACATGCCAGGGTACGGAGGGGAAAAACACTTATTGAGTAATAGAACATGGCAACCGTCTAGTATCAGAATATCAACAGGGAAATAAACAAGTGCACGACATCACCCTTAGTGCTTTACTCTCCTTCTCACCAAGACAAATGCACGGCATCACCCTTCGTGCTTTACTCTCATACTCACCAAAACAAGTGCACGGCATCACCCTTCGTGCTTTACTCTCATACTCACCAAAACAAGTGCACGACATCACCCTTCGTGCTTTACTCTCATTCTCACTAAGACAAGTGAACGGCATCACCCTTCGTTCTTTTACCTCACAATATCGACACGACATTAACCTTCGTGCTTTTTATATAAACAATGGCACGGCATCACCCTTCGTGCTTTTACCTCACTATATTGGCACGACATTAACCTTCGTGCTTTTAATATTAATAATGGAACGACATCATCCTTCGTGCATTATACTCTTCCTTACCCAACAATAATCAGAACAACAATTTGGTAAGGAAGAACCACAATACAAAACATAATTTACAACATCCCGGCAGGGGAACAATAACAGAAATATCACCGTCCCGGCAAGGGACCCAACTATAACCAATCTCACTGAACGTATAACATAACCAAAATAATCCTCAATGGAATAACTAATAAACAGTGTTCACAACTCAGTATTTCCAACAATTGAATAATCTAAAAAATAGAAGCTACCTCATAAATACAGTGGATATCGAAAAAAACACATATACCATAAGATATGACTCACGGGCATGCTTGATAACAACGTCTAGGTACTCGTCACCTCACCTATACATTGAACATGATAATAACACGTAGCACATATGAATCAACACCTATTCCCTCAAGCTAGGGTTAGGCCAAACACTTACCTCGGGTCAAAAAATAGCAATCAAACCTCTAACACCACCTTTCATTTTGAATTAAACTCCAGAACAACAATATCTACACATAATTAACTTATTAACATCAATAATGACTCATTAATATAATCCCATAGCCTAAATATACAATTCCTAGCATTCTTCAAAAAATACAAAAATCCGACCCCGGGCCCGCTTGGTCCAAACACAAGGCTCGGACCAAAACCCGATCACCCATACCCCCATGAGTTCAAATATATGATTTGTTTTGAAATCCGCCTCCAAATTGAGGTTGAATTATCAAAAATCCCATAAACCCTAACTCTACCCAAATCCCCTAATTTCTACTTTGTTTTCATGATTTTAGGCCTAGATTCTAGTGATTAGTTGATGCAAGTGAGAGGAAATGATGTGAAGAACACTTACCTATGGAGCTATGGTGACGGAGGTCTTCAAATTTCGCCTAAGGAGTGTGAGGAAGAAGGTAGGTTGAGAAAAGTGGTGAGAATCCCGTAATGTTTCTGTTTTTGACTATTAAAAACACTGGGCAAAAATACCCTTCGCGTTCGCGGGCCCATGGCCGCGTTCGCGAAGGGTTGACAATCATGACCTACGCGTTCACGAGCCTAGGTCCGCGTTCGCGAAGAACAACCTACCCAGCCCCCCAGACTAACTCTACGCGTTCGCACCCCTGAGGACGCGTTCGCGTAGAAGCACTGTCCAGTGCTCCGGATTCGCGTCTCCCTCTACACGTTCGCGTAGAGTAAAAACCCAGCCAAGATATTTACCCTTCGCGTTCGCGGGCCCTTGGCCGCGTTCGTGATGGGTATTACACCAGACACCAGCAAAACATCAAAAACACCAGATTTTTCTACTTTATACATCCCGTTAACTACCTGAAACTCACCCGAGCCCTCGGGGCCCAAAACCAAATATACGCACGACTTCAAAATCATCCTACGAACTTATTCGAGTAATTAAACCACTAATATAACATTAAAACCAATGAATTAAACTCAAAAATCTATAGAATTTTCTCAAACTTAATAAACTTCTAAATTCTTCAATTTTGATCCGAAACACGTCAAACCAAGTCCGTTTCTTTCAAAATTTTACAGATAACTCACATAACACATATTGAACCTGTTTAGGGCATCAGAACCATAATACGGGCCCGGTAACACAGATTTCACATCAAAGTTCATTTCAAATTCTTTCTTATTTTCATAAAATAATTTTCTTTAAAAATTAATTTCTCGGGCTTGGGACCTCGGAATTCGATTCCGGTAATACGTCCGAGTCCCATATTTTCCCACGGACCCTACGGACCATCAAATCATGGGTCCGGGCCTGTTTACCAAAAATAATGACCAAAGTCAAGTTTATTCCATTAATTATCATAAATTTAACAGTTCAACACATTTCTACATATACACTTCCCAACGACGCGCTCGGGCTGTGCACATACATCGAGGTGATATTAACGGAGGCTTTCGGGGCCTCGAAGCACAATTTTTGCTAAATTATACAGCATGACCTTTTGGATCATCACAAAAACATATATATATATATATATATATATATATATATATATATATATATATATATATATATATATATATATATATATATATATATGATGAAGACTCATTATATACATCGATTTAACACCCTCCAACTGTCCAACAATCCACGAACAAGTCCCGTACATATGTAAAATGCATGAAGGTGCATATATCATATACATGTAACAGAGGAATCAAGTAGCATATTAAGAAGGTATACACAAAAAACATAAAGAATGCATGATATGATATAAAGGAATTACTTAAGTAATCAAAGCTTCCACATTTACACCCACCTCATCAACTAATTCCATCATAACCTGACACTCGTCGGTGTCTCATAAACTCGGTGTGTACGCCACCAAGAGAGAAATAAGGGAGAGAGACCCTAGAGAGATGGATGTGTATCCCCACACACTACATAGTAGAAATCTCGTACCATAATAATAACAACACATTGTTGACAACCAATTCTGACCCTCCTTCTTAAAAATAATTTATTTATACTTGAATATTTACAATAGATATGTTGGAAATATTTCTCTAATTAATAATACATATTTTTATAAATTAAGTAATAATGGTGTTAAATTAATAATTTAGTATTACATAATTACAAACATATCACTCTTACTATATTTGAAACTATTAAAATAACCTATTTATTCATTACACAAGTTAATATTTAATTTAATAAGTTTTTTCTTAATTTTGGTAAATTAGCCTACTATTTCGAAATTAGTACCCCAAATAGGAAAATAAAATATTTAATATTAGTTAATTAATTGCAGTAATTAATATGTATTTGATAATTATAATTTCTATTATACTTTACTGAAATTATTTAAGTTTATTTAAAGTGATTTTAAGAAGGTTCAAGATTGAAACGGCTACGCTTACAGTTGTATAATTAAATACAAAATGACTACTTCTTAAATTAAAACAGTTCAAACACACAAACCCAATTGCCCATCTGACCCAGTCCAAAACCCTCATCTACTCCACCTTGACAATCCATGCCATCTTACCCAATCAAATCAAATTGTGCCACGTCACCCGTCTCCACCACTTACATAAGAAACACATTTCATCTGAGTTGTTAGTTCATTTGATCGACGACCCATATTTTATCTCATTTTTTCTTTAATTTTTATGCCTCATCAGATTTAGTCTCCGTCATTGAAACCCAGAGATCCAACGTTCCATGTACTTTACCATTTTAAATCTTTAATCCCTGAATTATCAAGGACGTTGATCTAAAGATCCAAAGACCCATATCATTCCCACCTCTTTAATACTAGAGAAGACCTAATCTCTCCCCAACCCCTAATCATTTGCCTATTGACTTAACTACGCCCCCTTCTCTTTCCCCTCTCTATTCTCTCAAAGTGACATAACCAATCCATCAGAAATCCTTGCACAAATTGAATCAACCAGAAAATCCTTTCTTTTGTTTTCCCCAGCCACGATTCTAGTTGATTCCCTTCTCGTTTCATCACATAAATTTGAAAACCCTAATCTGAAACCCTGGATTCAAAAAAATGCAACTTTGAGTCTCCAGATTTCCCTTATGATGCGATAAAATCAGAGCAAGCATGAGCATATCTATGAGCCTCATCATGATTATTCAAGGTCCAAAGGCCAAATGCAATGACCGCTGGACATTGTAGCTTTATCCAATGATTCTTGCCTTTAAGGGTTAGCTTCCCCATCTCAGATAAAAACTATCACTGCTTTCACCTCTATTCTTTACTGATTTCACTCGATATTGCTCGCATCATCAACTCTTCGTCACTCTCCACTATCATTTTGAATATATGAAACCCTAAGGCCTTGAATGCCACTGTAAAAGGGAGCTTTAATGCTCTCATGTAACACACATCGAAGATATACAAACCGAATAACAAACACTAAGAAATTACTACAATGCAAAACATTAAGTTCTTCATTGATTTATGATTTTTCTCCTTTATTCTCCGGTTCTGAGTTCGTCTACTGTTCGAAGTTTGAATCTTTGATTCCTAAACAGCTAAAAGTTCTTGTTTGGTTTGCTACTCAAAGAAAGGCCGGCAATCTTTGATCTTTTCTCTCTTTTAATTATTAATTAGAATCATGTGTATTGTATTACCTTTGGCTAATTAATTCTTCTTACGAAGTGTTTGTTATTAATATATGATTGGTTATATCCGCCTATAATGTGTTTGTCATTAGTTTATGATTGATTTTCAAGCCTTGGAGTTGTATGTTTTCTTTAATAACCAGGAAGTAAAATCTGTACTACTTGACTACTCTTTGTAATTCTAATGAATGTATTCTATAAGCTAAGTAATTTATGTTTTGCTAAATCTCTATGATTAACTAAAGAATCTTGATGATCCTTTACACTTGCTCTAAGCCTAGACATTCCTACTGTTCTGTTGTGACCTTCATGTCTACCATATCAATTCTGCCTTTAGTATTACTTATGTCATATACTTGAAGCTATTATTCTGCTAAACTAAACTAAAATAGATATGAACACTTAAGTTAAGATATAAGGCTGACACTATAATTAAGGCATATAAATCCATGTTATTTGGGTTGACTTCTTCTTTCTAATATGCTTCTGTGACTCTATAACTTCTGAAGGATCAATATAAAAGTTTTTTATTTTCACTTTCATAATTGTTTGATCTCATATGCGAGTTTCACAAGGCCCTAAAATGACTAGGTTGAGTTCTAATAAATCTCTGCAGCTGATCATACAAGCATTATGTATGCTATTGTCAACATAGACCAAACTAAGGTTTAGATTGTCTCCAAAGATTCTGGATAAGAGGTAGAGTTTGAATAAAAGTTGTAGTATCATCTCTTGAATTGGTTGTGTTAAGCTGAACTTTAAGGTCAATGCACTTAACTTGTATAACAGATTCATGCCTCCTTAATGAAAAAAACTTTCATTGTCCTGAACTTCAATAAATGATACTATTAATTTGACTCCATGACGTTTGATACTCAACTATGTTTGTAATGTTGCAATCCTGTAACAATGTCCCGTGTATTTATTTGAATGCTATCTCTTGGATTTCCTGCACTCGTCTTGTTCTTAAACAAACTCTGCTTGACACTTCATGTTCATGCATGTGTCTCTATTATCACTGAACCTCACTAAGCTTGCATAAGTTAACTATGATTGACTTGTGGACTAAAAAGAAACTATTGTTGTTATTTTCCCTGCTTGAGTATGATAAAAGGCTTTACCTCTTAATGAAGTTAGTATGAGCATGAGATTATGGAAAAGTGATCATGTGCTTAGGATCTGATTGACCTATCAACTTGCATAAGCATCTCTTTTAATTCTCTTTTGAGATTTCACATAAAGATGTTAACTTAGGAATCTAATAGAAGTTAAGATTTAGTCTATGGATGAACCCCTGGTTAATTTAAACATATGTTGTTATGATAATGTGATTATGATCAAGGACTTCTGCAAGTTTGAACTATGTTCGTCCCTACTCTTTAAGTTACATGACTTAGCTATTTGGGTTTCTAAAGTGATCTGTCGGTGCTCTATTCCTCTGTCTGTGCTTGTAATTGGTTTTATTTGGATATACCTGAACATGTATACAATGTATAATATACTTGTGTTTAGATTGTGGCTACAAGGGTGTGATTGGTTGTCTTATGCTCTTGATGATATTATGTATAGTTGTTGTGAGAAATGTACATATCATGTGCTATTGTTACGGTTGTATTGAAATTTACAATGAGTGCCTCATTGTCATTTAATTATATAGGTAGGAGTAAGTGTTAGAGTTTAAGAATATTTAGGAGTAAAGTTTAGTTTCTGGTGAGTATACTCTCCCTAACACAAGCACTGCTCGGGGTCCTTGATGCCCTTGTAAACTTTGATGTGCCAGGGATCCATAGGGTTTCTTGATATTTTTAATCTCTTTAGGGTTAGTGTTTAATGGAAGAAAAGTCTTCACTTTAAATTTTTTTACACTTTTTTACTATACATTAGTTTTATTTGCATTCTTAGTTCCCAATGCTTGTTAAAATTATGTCTTGAACCATATTGATAGTATTTGTATTTAAGTGTCATATTGGCCCGTATATCTAATGTTTTCTTTTTTTTTACTCATGTGGTCGAACTGGGCCTGCTTAATTCTCAAGAACTCAGGCCCAAATTCTAACTTAAATGTGGAGTCGTTGAGGCCGCTGCCGCTTGTTCATTGTCCGCTGGGCGTAACTTCATCAGGCCCAAACTGTAAGTCCATTCCCTCATCTTATCACTTTATATAATCTGTTGTTACTTTTATGTATATGACACTAATAATATTTGAGTGAATGTTTTCTTTCATCTTTTTGACTTACTTTAAGAAAACTAAGCAAGCCTAAAATCATAGGTAAAAATAAAAGAAGTATTATCTCTTAGTAGTCAAATAATTTCAATTTGCTTATTATTTCTACTATCCAGTTTCTATTCTCACTCGGACTAACTGTTTTCATGAAGCCTTTTGAGAGCTAAAACAAATTTGCAAGGTCGATAATCTCTCTTTTTTAAAAACAAAAATCAGAAAATGATTTCCAAGATGGTCTTTCTACATACCAAATGAATACAGCTGAAAATCAAAGATCATCAAACGATATCTATTCGGAACTTAAATATAAGATCTTAAATCCTCTTCTAAGGTATATTTGTAACGACTCGGCTAGTCATTTCAAGAGTTGTAGCCCTGTTACCCTATTTTCTGCTCTACAACTGTATTATGACTTACCGAGTTGGTTTGTTCGGGTCCGGAGTGATTTCAGAATGAATTGAGACATTCAGTCTCTTATTTGAAAGCTTAAGTTGGAAAAGTTGACCGGATATTGACTTATGTGAAAATGACCTCAAATTTGAATTTTAATGGTTCCATTAACTTTGTTAGGTGATTTTGGACTTAGGAGCGCATCCGAATTGTGTTTTGGAGATCTGTACTAGAATTAGGCTTGAAATGCCGAAAGTTGGAAATATAGAAAGTTTGACCAGGAGTGGACTTTATGATAGCGGGGTCGAATTGGATTTCCGAAAGTTTGAGTAGATTCGTGGTGTTGTTTATGACTCGTGTGAAAAATTCGAGGTCAATCAGATAAGATTTGATAGGTTTTGGCTCGTTTGTAGAATTTAGAAATTTCAAAGTTCATTAGGCTTGAATCCGTGCATAATTCGTGTTTTTGATGTTGTTTGAGGTGATTTGAGGATTAGACTAAGTTCATATCAGGTTATAAGATTTGTTGGTATGTTTGGTTGAGGTCCTAGGGGCCTCGGGTTAATTTCGAGTGGTTAACAGACTTGATTTTTAGTTGATGAAGCAGCTGAAATATTGCTGCTACTGGTGTAATCATACATGCGGAGTGGGCACCGTAGGTGCAAGCCCGCAGAGGAGTGGCATGAATCGCAGAAGCAACCAAGGAAGACTTGGGAAGAGGTTGCAGGTGCGAAGATTTTCCCGACCTGTGATGGTCGCATAAGCGGGCAGTAGGGCGCATATGCGAGTTTGGTCCACATGTGCGATGGATTTCCCGCACCTGCGACGTGCGCAGATGCGGTCCTGTGATCGCAGAAGTGGAAGCAACTAGATAGGTTACTTTCACGTAAGTGGTAATTTAACCGCAGAAGTAGTTCTGTAGGTGCGGATAAATGGTCGCAGGTGCGAAAGGCCTGTGCAGAATATTTAAAAATAAGGGTTCGCGATTTTAGTCTCATTCAAAATTTTGGACTCGGACTTAGGCGATTTTAGAGAGAATTTTCGAGGGGATTTTCTAGGTAAGCTTATTGTACTCATTTTTGGATAATAGATCTTGTTTCCCCATTGTTTTTCCCACTTGGATTGTATGGTGTTGAGGTGAAATTTGGGGGTTTGAGGCTAGGGATCATGAAAGTGAGTTTTTGGATTTGAATGGACATTTGATATCGTATTTTGATAAATTTTGTATGGTTAGACTCATTAGTTAATGGGATTTCAGGTTTTTTGTGACTTTTATCGAATTTGGAGACGTGGGTCCGGTTGTTGGGTCTGAGCCGATTTTGGATTTTGGCTATGATTTAGTACTTTTCTTGTGGAATTGATCCCTTTAGCCTTTATTAATTGTATTGTACTACTTGTGGCTAGATTTGAGATGTTTGGAGACTGATTTGAGAGGCAAATGCATTATGGAGTAAACATTTGCTCGGTTTGACGTAAGTAACGCTTTCAAACCTGATTATGAGGGTTCGAAACCCCGAATTATGTGTTATGTGATTTGTTTTGAGGTGACGCACATACCAAGTGATGGGCGTGCGGGCGTGCAACGTGAGAATACCTAGTTGATTCCATGGCACTATATAGTGACTTCATCTTATTGATATCCATTTTTTCACCTTGAGATAAAGTAATTGAGATGTCAATCATGCTAGATATCATGTTTAGGCTTTATGCCGATGCTGCTGGGCCCCATAGTGGTCGTTTCTTGCTGTCATCTCATTGATTTTATTGATATTTTATACTCAGTCATGTACATACAACAACAACAACAACAACAACATACCAAGTAAAATCCCAGTAGTGGGGTCTGGGGAGAGTAGATTGTAAGCAGACCTTACCCCTACCCCGAAAAGGGTAGAGAGGTTGTTTCTCGGAGACTCTTGGCTCAACAATAGAGACAATAGTATAAGAAAAGAAACAAAAGAAAAGGCATGTAACAACAAAAGATGCCAGAAGGAAAATAACAAAAAAGAATAAGTCAATGGACAATAACACAAAACTATGCAAAACAACAATGTGAACACAACATAGACCGCTAACAAACCTAAACAAAACTCTATCAAACTACTCGGTACAAAGAGGGAAGAAATCACGACTACCCCTAGCCTACCACCCTAATGCTCGACCTCCACATGTTCCTATCAAGATCCATGTCCTCGGAAATCTGAACCCGCACAATGTCCTGCCTGATCACCTCGCCTCAATACTTCTTAGGCATACCTCTGCCTCTTCTCATACCTATCAAAGTCAACCTCTCACACCTCCTAACCGGTGCATCTAGGATTCTCCTCCGCACGTGTCCGAACCATCTAAGTTGCGCTTCCTATATCTTGTCGTCCATGGAGGCCACGCCCACCCTCTCCCGAATATCTTCATTCCTAATCTTATCCATCCTAGTGTGCCCACACATCCATCTCAACATCCTCATTTATACTACTTTCATCTTCTGGATATGTGAATTCTTGACTGGCCAACACTCAGCTCCATACAATATGGCCGTTGTAACCACTGCTCTATAGAACTTACCTTTGAGTTTCGGTGGCACATTCTTGTCACACAGGACTCCAGACACTAACCTCCATTTCATCCACCATATCCCAATACGGTGCTTAACATCCCCGTCAATCTCCCCATCTCACTGGATAATTGACCCTAAATACTTAAAACTTCATCTCTTGAGGATGACCTATGAGTCAAGACTAACTTCCACATCCGCTTCCCTCGTCACGTCGCTGAACTCACATTCCACACATTCTGTCTTATTCCTACTAAACTTGAAACCTTTAGACTCCAGGGCCTGCCTCCATACCTCCATTCTCCTATTCACGCCGCCTCGCGTCTCATCAATCAGAACTATATCAGAGGCAAACACCATACACCATGGCACCTCTCCTTGGATATTTATACATCATATCATTGTTTCAGGCTAGTTTTCATGAAATTGTGAGCCCGTGATTGAGACTGGAGAGTTTGATGACTGGGATTGGGTTGCACGTCATAGCGGTTATATTTATTTGTGATAGTGCTTAGGCTACAAGAGCCCTTTCGAAGTATGTACACAACCTCAGTGAGCGCGGTTGATATTATTGAGGGATGGATCGTCCCTGCACATGGATATTGTCCGAAGTACTTGAAACCCGAAGATGGATCTTCTCCACTTGGTTGGATTGGCATTCGTCGGTACTGGGTGACTATATGTGACTTATAGTCAGTGATGTATATGTTCCGGATGGATCCTCACTAGGCCGTATGGGCTATATACAGTGTTGAGTGGTTGAGCATTTGAGATGGTGAGTACATGAGGCTGGCAAATGGTGCATCACAAACTACATGTGCATTGGCATGTAGAGATAGCAAAGTTATACTCTTTAGACTGTTCGGATCTGCTTTACTTTAGTGTTTTGATCTGCCTATTTAATTTGAAAGCATGCCTACATTTCTGCACATTTATTTATATTTTATCTGTACCGGTTAAGCTCGTCACTACCTTTTAGTACAAACTTTGGACTTGTTACTTACTGAGTTGGATGTACTCACGTTACTCCCTACACCTCGTGTGCAGATCGTGGCATTTCTAGTCACGGCTGCGATTGCCAATTGAGGCATCAGAGTTTGGAGACTATCGAGGTAGCTGCACGACATTCGCAGGCCTTGAATATACTTCCTTATCTCTATTTGTATTCGTTTTTTATTCTCTAGACTCTGTAGTGGACAATATTGTGGGTTAGACGCTCATGTACTCAGTAATACCCTGGTTTTTGGGATGAATTGTATCGTATTTTGGATTATTTTCTATGTTCAAGAAGGCTTTCTTTAATAACTGCTTTCGTGTTTATTTTCAAAGTTATTTTGCTGTGATGGGTTGTTAAGTAGAGGTTGGCCTAGTTCCACGATAGGGGCCATCACGATGATTGATTTTGGGTCGTGACAATATCTAAACCCATTTCCTTAATAGTCCTTATTTAGCGCAAATAGCCATCTTATTTCAAAAAGTCATGTATTTTAAACTTAACCGCATTTTAGCAAGTATAATTATTATAAACACATTTTCAAAACTCTTTCAATTACATGGACATTTCAAATAGCTTTCTTGTATATAAAACCTATAATCTCTTAAGTATATATACTTCCCCTCTTTTTTAAAAGAAAATATGATATGTTTAAAAACATGACATAAGGTAAGTCATACACTTTTAAGTACTAACTAAGTAAAATATAGACATTTAATTCTCCAAACCTAGTCTAAGTCAGATGGAGCTACCTTAGGTATATTCTAGGGGGTACCTAACACCTTTCCTCTAGAAGAACAAGAACCCTTACCTAAATCTCATTGGTTAGCAAATTAATAGGAAAATGATTTAACAATTGAACAGGTACCCTAGTATACCATCAAATATTAGGTGAAGACTATCTTTTATCATCAACAGGGAAACCACTAGTTGAATATTATTTTGACTCCTGCAAAATAGATCCAACAACATGGAGACTCTACTACGGAATTATCACTTGGGTTCTAACCTTAGAAGACCTAGACTAGATCTGGAATTTAGGAATGCTTGTTTCTATGCTGCTTTAACTGTGCTTAATTTTACAAATATATTTTTACTTATGCTTACTTGTTCAACATGTACTTACCTTCCTGCTTTAATGTTATTATTGTTATCCCATTATCGGTTACCGCTTTATATACACTCTTTTCTATTGAGTCTTGGCCGTACACTATCACACACAAGGGCACGCGAGAGTTGTTTTTTACACTCCTCCGAACCTTTTCTTGAAATTCCTTAGTCTCAGAGAATGTCTTTGTCAGGTCAACTAACATAATGTCTCACAGTATTCAGTCCAACTCCAAGAATTAGGAAACACTCTACTCTAGCAAATATAGTTCATACTGCATAAACCTTATGTGAGTCAGTCGTAGGCATCGATACACAATTAGGAAATCCACCCCAATGTCAATAGGTTATGCACCCAGCGACATGACCTTTTGTGTAAAGATGAACTAATCCCAATAAGACACTAAAGATCCGGAGTAAAGCACTTACCAAACCTCTTTCTCCACCTCTTCAGAAATGGAAATAAACCAAAACATCCCCGATATCAATATGGTTATGGGAGTGCCGCATAAGCTAAAACAATGGTGGAAGAAAATCCATCGAGACCATGGATATGAGATCAGGATGCACTTAGGAGCATTGACTACCTTTCTGAACATCAGGGTCGATAAGGTTCTTACCTATTTTCTAATAGAATTATGGGACCTTGCCAAATTGGTTTTCAAGTTTGTTGACTGTGAATTGGTGCCAACACTGGAAGAAGTCAATATATTTACAGAGCTACTATTTACTAGGAGAAAGCCGATAATACCAGCTACCATGTTTCTTGATGCTTTGGGTTTGGCGGGAAGCATGAGTCTGAGGAACATTTAAGATAGATGGGTGGGCCTACACTAATTGTTTGACATATTTGGAAATCGAGAGAGTTATTAATGGTACATGGGGGAGTTACAATGTGATCAAGCTACCCGGGAAAGGATATGTCCTTTAACATTCTCTTTGGCATTGGTAGGGATACTGATTTTCCACAGAGGAGAGGGCGCATCAACATTAACAACATTAACTTACTGCCGAAAGTCTTGAAAACATTTCAGAGAAATCTCCAAGTCACTTGGTGCCTATGATATTGGCAGAAACCCTCATAGCTCTATATGCATGTCTCGAGGGCATGATTTCTTCAAAAGATGCAACTTGTTACATCAAATATGGGCCACAGATTACTTCTTCCAAAGAGAGGCCACAATTGACTATTTCGTGGGTATCAACAATATGATCGGGAATCATAGTGGGAGAATGTGGCACTGGGTCTCACCACACGGGCAGGAATAATGGAAATAAATACCAACTCACCTAATAGGGGAATGGATAAACTGGAAGCTCTCGTTGTTGAGTAGCAACATGATTGTAAGGACCCCCGGGAAGTACTTCATACAGCTAATAGGACTCGAAGGCATTTAGCCATATGAACCTCTATGAGTTCTCTGGAAATTTTGTTTGATCTAGGATATACCCCTCTAGTGGAGAATAGCTCTGTACGAACATGAATACAATAGACAGATCACGATCCCAATGATAAGGAAACATTATGAGGAATGGGATAACTTAATTATGATGCCTATGGGTCAAAACTCATGGTGTACCCTAGAATACTATATCTGGATCTATCACACCCCATTTTCTCGCGAAATTGGGCTTCAACATGTGACAACTCTTTTAGAGAAGTATTAGAAGAGAAGAGTCGCCACATAACATTTTTTAAGGTGCGTTAGGTAACCTATTATGTAGATAACTTTTTTTGACTAGTCAACGCAACCAAAGATCCGGTAAGGGCTCAAATTACCTCAAAGAGAAGGTGTTAGGCACACTTCGAGGTCCACAACTATGGGTCCCGGTGAACTTAAGACTAATAAGGGTCAAAGAATTTTATTATAAAACAATGAGAAATAAGGGTTACATGAATATAACTATAACAGTCTATATTAGATGACTAAATATATAAAGAAGAAAGGCGGGGGGAGGGGGAGGGTCCTAAGTTGTTTAATCCAAAGGATCACCACGTGCAATATAAATAATATTTCGCCACTCCCTTGAGGTAGGCAATTACTCATATTATTCAGCCGGCACAGACTATCATCTCCTGCTACCCGATTACTATGTTAAAGTTATTTTACCTAAATGCGCTCTAATTCAATTCTAAGTCGTACCCTATGCATGCACTACCCGCCCCATGCTTATGGTCCAAGAGGCATTGGACCTCTATTTGGGTGGTTCTAGACTTTACTTAGGCTGCTCAAAATGATAAGACTAAGCGACATACAAAACAAGTAATACTTCATATAAAGGCAGTTAAAGGCTCAAGTTAGCCTCCGCAATTAGACAACGAATGCACACAAGCAGATTCATTATTATGAATAAGTAGTCTTAGAATTTAGGGAAATTGAATTCATTAAACATTATAGACATGGTTTCTATATGACTCTAAATTCCAGCATCGTATATACAACGTTATTGCTCTTAGTGGCTTAGGCGAGGAGGCAGTAAACTGTTTGTAGCTTAGATCTATTAACGCTGATTTTATAGATACACGTCTTAGAAAAGTGACATTGTCATATAGGCATGATTTCAAATAGTGGCACGACTAAATAATGAAACACCATTTGAGAGTTTGCATTAACAAGGTTAATATCATAAACCATTTTAAGCGAGTGATAATACTCTATAGGAAAAATTTCTAATGATTAACAATTGAAACCGATTTTTAATACTTAGCCCCTATAGGCATGTTTTCTAGGGGAGCAATATGATAACTTTAGCAATAGCGGATTAGCCAATTAAAGTCCTACATGCATGATTTCTAGATGAAGATCAGTAGAACATAAGCTAGTATAATCCTACAGGCATGGTATCTAATGAGTATGCTGCAGGTATACAAATTAAAGGAAAGTTATAGGCATTTGTTTCCTATAGGCATGTTGTCTAGTAACACATAGCAACAGACATAAGAGTAAATAAAACACCATTCTTTGATGGTAAACAAGTCTTGTTAGTGTGTGATTCCCCTAATGGCATGATTTCTACTATTGTGCATGGAAATTGAACAGCATATACGTCATGTTGAAAAAACAAATAAAAAGTAGACCATAAGAACCCTATAGGCATGTTTTCTACCCTTTCATGCAAGCATTGGAGTATACCCATTTCCCCAATTTCACTAACACCCCAAGTTTTTTATTACAAAATTATTAAAGACCAGATGATAAATATAAGTACAAATATTACACAGGAAATAATAGCAGGCGAACAATAGACCCAAAGGAGCTACCGAGTATTGCTTGGGCCTTCAACAAACTCTTTCTTCGCAAACAACATGCCCAGATCCAAATAGGGGACTATGCCCATCAACACAACTCAAAAGCCATAAAGAACTCAAGCCAAAACCAAACAGTCACAAATTGACCATAGGACCCAGATATTGAATTACACAAAAGTCACTTAAACAATCCAGTTTGGCAAATCAGCAGATAGAATGAGTAAAAAAACTGAGTGTTAAATATAGCTCAAGTCCCAATTGTAAAGAGAATGACCAAAAGACCCCAATTCCTAGTGTGTTAGAGTTCACGAGAGTCTCAAATGGACCCCGAGCAATGCTCACATTGGGGAGTTTAATAAAGAGAGTTCTGATGGCCTTGGCTTTCAGCCGGCCAAGGGTGGTAGATTCAGAATAGTGTAGGTAACAAATGAGTGAGAGAACATAGATCAAATGATAGAATTTCAAGAGGTGCACTTATATTTTAGAAGAATACATAACATGGGTGATTAAAAAAAGAATATACAAGCAAAGAGAACCAACAAAACTCAAAAAACATGATTGATATCACAAGTTCAAACACTTGGCATATTAGGCAGAAAAAATTTTGAAAGAGGAAGGGGAATAAGATTGTTTTTAAGATTATAGGTTCAACATGCAAGAGTTCACAATGCCATACAAATTTACCATGGAGCACCAAGCTGAAGGATTTCAAATGTCAGTCTAGTATAATATAGTTCTAGCATGAAAGTTCTAATAAAGTCCAAAATATCATATCAACAAACCAATGGTGCAACTTAGCCAACATCATGAAAACTTAACATGATGGAGAATAGGTCGTAGTATATAAACGTAGGACATGAAAGGGGTATATTAGTCACTCATTAAAATACATAAGAGGGAAAATGGAATATCTATCCTAAAATCCTAAGTGATTATAGGGATCAGGATAACAAGGGAACATGTTTAGAGTAAACCTTAAAGGACTGTTCCATACAGTTGTGGCTAGTACACTAAGAACAGTCGATTAAACACAAGACTCATCACTAAATGGTTCATTCAAAGTAGAGGGAGGTTTCCATAGAGCTGTAGTAGTACCCAAAGCAAGGCATGAAGAAAATTCTATAGCTAACAACATATAGTCAGAATAGTCAGATTCATATCAAAATAGACAAGCATTGAAGCTGAAAATGGAATGTATTCAGATGATAGAGGTACAAAACTGATAGAAGAAAACAAAGAATAAAAATTGAAGTGCAGGACATAGTGAAGAATACATACTAGCCTAACACAAATTAAGAACAAAGCAGTAAACTATCTCATATAAAATATATTCAACTATCATAGAATGACAAAAGAGTATTAAGTATTATCATAATAATGCAATATCAAGGGTTCACAACTAAATCATGCTCATAGAATTAAAACACATATAGGTATGTAGAAGGAATGAAATAAAATTAACATTGGAAGGGTTAAAAGCACTAGCCAGTACCAAAATTATATGAGTAAAAGAATAGTAAAGAGCTTAGTAGCAAGAACCGCAGGCCTCCAATGCTTCAGAGTTCACAAGAGCCTCGTAAGGGCCCCGGGCAGTGCTTGCACCAGAGGAGATTGATAATACCATGGCCTTGGCTTTCATCCGGCCAAAGAACCGAGTATTTCAGATAAGGTGAGAGAGTGGGGAAAGTATACAGTGTAATAGCACTGATAACTTCTAGTAGTAGAGGGGAATTGGGGATGGGTTTATATAGTGTTGAAATAGAATGAACAAACAGGGGAAATAACCGATTAAACATAAAATAAGGAATGAAATCAAGTAAACATGGACGAAAAAAGGTAAAATCTCACATACAAGTCAGTAGAGTAACAGGAAAGGAAAAATATCAAACTCCAAACCTTAGTTAGGGTTTTAAACTCAAAATCGGCCAAATGGTATGAAGAATCCAGATTCTTTTTGTGTATATGGACGGGATATTGTCCAAATATCCAAGATTGAGTTGATTCTCATCTTATAAAGAGGTGGTATTTGCCAAAATTGGGAAAATACCTAAGTAATGCCATAAACGTGCGACAGTAACAAAAGGATCCAAATATGGTAAGCAAATAATGGTCGAATCCCATTATGAATAGGATTAGGAGAGGGATTTAAGGGGAGGCGACTAGGGTTCTTCAGAAGAGATAAGGGGAGGGTGAGAGCTTTTAGGGGCAGAGGGTTAAATGGAATGGATTAGGGTTTCAGGGGTGTGGGTAATAAATAATGGGGAACGGTTGTGGGTCGTTGGTCATTTGAGATCAACGCCCAGGATAAGAGGAGAAATGGGGCAAGTCATGGAACGGGTCCCGACCGGGTCATTTTAAAGAGGGTTGTTTGGTATGGGCTAAATTGAATTGGGCCAAGGGTTTTACGGTATTTGGGCTGCCTATTTGGTCTTGGATTAGCCTTGTATTGGGCTATAAATTAAATACACGAAAATTTTAAAAAAATAATTTATAAAAATAACTGATAGATAATAAAATATTACTTGTGAAATAAAATGATTTCAAAATAATAAATTAATACTATAAAAATATAAAAATTCTGTTTGGCACAAATAATGTGAAAAAATATGCTTATGCTTAGTACATAGGTTATTATTGCAAAATTGTGTAAATAACCTAATAATGAAAATATAATTGTATAAAATGAGGTAAAAATAGTATGGAACCTATATGTGGATACAAATAATAAGCTTAGATGATGAAGTCACCACGAAATAATTTGAAAGGATAATTAGTAGATATTTGAACAATTTAAAATACAAGAAAGTCAATTTTAAAGTTTTAAAATTATGAAAAATTATAGAAAATACTTGCTTAAATCTTGTAAATTAAATAATGGATGAAAAAATGACATTTTGAAAGTCTATATACTATTTGAGGAATGTGAGGTCAAAATTGGGTATCAACAACTGCCCTTCTTTACCCGGTAATGATGAAAGAGTTGTCGGGTAAAGAAAAATGATGACCAATTTTGGCCAAATTGAGTGAGGAATGATGTGATTTGAAAAAATGGAGGCCGGAATCTAGTTCCTAAGTTGCTTACATATCCCTGGTGTTACGGGAATTAGGTCGTGTCTCGTTCTGGAGCCAATGGTGAACGAAACTGATGGACTTGGTTGTTTCGGAAAGGGTTCTTCTGGGTAGGATAGTAACGGATAAATTTATGCAGAATCATGAATGTGAATTTGAAATGTTATGGATGTATCACAGAGAAAATATCTAAACGGTCATAGAGTAGAAGGTGGGCAATTGCTGGTAGTCGGTTATGTTTGAAACAATTGAAGGATGTGAACGTTGTGAACGGAAACTGGAGCGAAGATTGTTCCCGTTTGTAGAACGGTTACTTCCTGGATTACCTGCAAAACTTAAAACACGATGCATGCTAATATATATAGGTTATTGCAAAAATTTAAACGTGATGCAAATTCCCTTTGGACCATGAAGGTTGTCCTTTGACGGTGAGGATGATGTCCTTAGACAATGACGTCTTGGTCCATTAAGCCTATGATAAGGGATTCACAGGCCATGAAATGGTGTCCTCAGGCCGTGAGGATGGTTCCTCCGGATGATGACGCCTTTGAATAATTATGTAGAATTTTGATAGATCCTCAAGCCATGGCATGGTGTCTTCAGGATATGAGGATGATGCCTTCGGACAATGACTCCTTCCGACAAAAATGGTGATATTTCAGCCTATGAAATTCAATGATAGGATGCTTGGTCACATGCGTAAATGAGACAAGACAAGGCTTAGTCTTGTGCGAGATGAGGGTAGTGCTTAGTCCTAGGTGAACAAATAGATAGTTCAAGGTTTTAGGTAGTGTAGTGGAGAGAGAATTTAATCTTATGCGAGGAAAAGGTAATGCTTAACCTTACGCCAGAAGGGGATACAATGCTTGGTCTCGTGGGGGGAAGGCATTGCTTAGCCTTATGCAATTAGGGAGGCAATGCTTAGCCTCATGCAAGAATGGGATACAATGCTTAGTCTTATGCAGGGAAAGGAAGTGCTTATCCTAATGCAATTAGAGAGGCAATGTTTAGCCTCATGCAAGGAAAGGCAGTTCTTACCCTTATGCAATTAGGGAGGAAATGCTTGGCCTCATGCAAGAAGAGGAGACAATGTTTTTTTCATGTAGGGAAAGACAATGCTTAGCCTTATGAAATTACGGAGGCAACTTATCCTCATGAAAAAAGAGGAGACAATGCTTAGTATCATGTAGGGAAAGCAGTGCTTAGCCTTATGCAAATAGGGAGTCGATGCTTAGCCTCATACAAAAAGAGGAGACAATGCTTAGTCTCCTGCAGGGAAAAGCAGTGCTTAGCCTTATGCAATTAGGGAGGCGATGCTTAGCTTCATTCAAAAAGAGGAAACAATGCTTAGTCTCATGCCGGGAAGGGAGACAATGCTTAGTCTCAGGCAAGTGAAGGCAATGCTTAGCCTTATGCAAGAAAAACGATGAGGGAGAGTGAGTATTTCTTAGCTGGATGTGTTTGCGTTTGGTAACTTGTCATTATGAAGATAGTGACTTTGTTGTGCGTATGTATTCTCGAATACCCTCACTATGTTCCTTCCTGTCACGGCCCAAAATCCTAACTCACGTTGTGATGGCGCCCAACACCAAGGTCAGGCAAGACAACACCCCAAATAACTAAGGATTTTCACATATTTGATTAAACATTCCAACACGTGCCAAGTTTTAAAGCTCAAACCATTAATTGAAAAGGATAATTATCCAATTTAACCAAAAGCAATCATAAGAAGGCGTGAGCCAATATATATACAGACCCATAAACCATAATATCTACCACGTGTGTGCCAGGAACTAGTGTCACAAGTCCTACGGGCATGTTAACATAATATACAAAAGATATAATGTAACTGTCCCACTGTCTGGAAGAAATAGACAGGAATAGCAAAAGAAACTCCATGGTGCTGCCGAAGATTGTCAAGAGAAGCAGCTCACCGTGAAGTTAGGTCCAATCTATACTCAGAATCGAGCTCCGGTCTGATAACCAGATGCACCAGCCTCAGAACCTATACAATTAAGTACATAAGCGTAGCATGAGTACATAAATAGATATGTACCCAGTGAGTATCCAGTCTAATCTCGAAGAAGCAGTGACGAGAGGTCGACTTGACACTCACTAAGGTCCAACAAAATAATTTAACAAGATATGATATCACTAATAGGCATACGAGGATGATAAAAACAGTAAACATTAAAGATAATTGTAATTCAAATAAATACTAGAAGTAAATAAACAATTACTACTTCATTTTCCCACAAATATCTTGTCACTTTAATATCCATGAAATCATTAACAATTTAACATGCGCATCCAGAATAAGGACAACCGGCCTGAGCCATCATAATAATCATATTTGGGCACTGTCGAGGATCGAACGGCCCGAACCATAATTACATGCACACACAATATACTTCATAAATTACTTTCCAGTGAACAATTCCTTTAAAATTCTCAAATTCCATGATCTCGGGGAAACAAAGCCGCATATAACATTAATTCACCAAGCATATAGTTCATTTCAAGGAAAAACACAAGGTATGGTGTAGGCCTAACTACCCGGACATAACAATAATAGCAGCTACGTATGGACTCTCGTCACTTTGCACGTACGTAGCCCCCACAAACATTAGCACATAGTTGTTCAAATCACCTATGGGGACAATTCCCTCTTACAAGGTTAGAAAGGAGACTCACCTCGTGTAGAACCTTCTTCCCGGGTCAAGAACTCGCCCCAAACTCCAAACTCAACACCCAAGGACTCGAAACTAGCCAAATGTTATACAAATATATCAATTTATACTCAAAAGTATGGAATTCTCCTATTTACTTAGTTATTTCACCTTACTTTGAAAAATCTTAAAATACACCCCCGGGCCCACATGCTTGGATTCCAGAAATATTCGAAGGAATCAATTATCCATAACCTAAGGATCATTAATATATAGTTTTCGTGTGATTTCATGGCAAATTCCTTGGTAATTCTCCCAATTATTATAAAACCTAGGTTTTTACTCTAACCCTTGAATTTCCAACTAATTAATGAGTTAATCTACCTAAGAATCCAAGTATTAGACTAAGTTTATGGTAGGAATTACTTACCTCAAAATAGCTAGGTCGTTTGTCTCTCTTGCATGCTCAAAAATCACCCCAAGGAAGAAGAAGAATGCCCAAAAATGGTTTAAGTCCCATATTAAAACACAGTGCCCAGCTGCCCCTTCTATGCGAACGCAGCAGGGCAGTGCGTTCGCGATGAACAAATGGCCAGGGCCTGATGAGGCCTTCTATGCGAACACGCAGGGGTCTTCGCGAACGCACAAGCTAGCTTGGCTAGACCTACGTGAACGCGGCTAGGAGGGTGCGAACGCATTATGTAAGGGCGAAGCTGGTCTGGCCCAATGCTCTACCCTATACGAATGCGGAGAACCTATGCAAATGCATAGTGTAATTTTCACCCCTTCCCAAATCCTTCTATGAGAACGCGACAGTGCAACCGCGAACGCATAGAAGGAAACCAGACACAGAAATTCTGGTGTTTTGCATTTAACTCCGAGGGGTGCGAATCTCACTCGAGACCCTCGGGACCCCATCTAAAGGTACTAACAAGTCTGTATTCATGATACAGACTCACTTGAATTTGTAGAATGTGAAAAACAACAACGAAACTAAGAATCCGACCCCAAAACCAAATTGAATCAAACTTTGAACTTCAAGTTCTAGAATTCACCTCCAACGCGCCGAACCTACCTATACTACTCGGAATGACACCAAATTTTGCGAGAAAGTCATAAATGACATAACAGAACTATTCCCGATCTCATAATTCCGTTCGGACCTCGATAACAGAAAAACACGTCCCAAACCTTAATTTGAACTTCCTATTTCACTATTTGGCACCAAAACGCTCCCCAGTCATCGAAAACCTGTTCCGAACATACGCCCAAATCTGAAATCATCATATGAACCTATCGGAACCATTGAAAATCGATTCCGAGGTTTTTTACTCAAAATGTTGACCGAAGTCAAACTTGGCCTTTAAGGACAACCTTAAGGAACTAAGTGTTCCTATAACACTCTAAACACTTCAAAATCTCGAACCACCCATCCCCGCAAGTCATAAATCAATAAAAGAAACTACGGGAAGTCTTATTTTGGGGTAGGGGGAGGGGGGGGGGGTTCTAGAATGCAAAATGACCGGTCGGGTTATTACATTTTCCACCTCTTAAACAAACGTTCGTCCTCGAACGGGTCTAGAATCATACCTGAAGTGCTGAATAAATGTGGATATCTGCTCCGCATGTCCTCCTCAGACTCCCAGGTCGCCTCCTCGACTGGTTGGCCCCTCCACTAGACCTTTACGACAGAAACTCTCTTGGATCTCAACTGGCGATCCTGCCTGCCAATAATAGCAACTGGCTCCTCCTCGTAGCCCCACCTCTCATCCAACTGAATAGTGCTGAAATCAACCACGTGAGAGAAGTCGGTGTGGTACCTCCAGAGCATGGATACGTGAAAGACCGGATGATTTCCTGATAAACTAGGAGGTAAGGAAAGCTTATAAGAAACCTCCCCAACTCGCCTCAACATCCCGGAATGACCTACAAACCTCGGGCTCAACTTCCCTTTCTTCCCGAACCTCATAATGCCCTTCATCGGTGAGACCTTCAATAGAACCTTATCTCCCTCCATAAATGATATGTCACGCGCCTTCTGATCTGCGTAACTCTTCTGCCTGGACTGTGCAGTGCGGAGCCTCTCCTGAATCAGCTCCACCTTCTCCAAAGCATTCTTCACCAAGTCAGTGCCATATAACTTAGCGTCGCAAGACTCAAACCACCCGATAGGAGAACGACATCGCGACCATACAAAGCCTCAAATGGAGCCATCTCTATGCTTGACTGATAACTTTTATTGTAAGAAAACTCGGCGAAAGGAAAGAACTGGTCCCACTGACCTCCAAAGTCAATCACACATGCCCAGAGCATGTCCTCCAATATCTGAACTATACGCTCCGACTGATCATCAGTCTGAGGGTGAAATGTTGTGCTGAGATCTATCTGGGTTCCCATCTCACTATGCAATGCTCTCTATAAGTGCGAGGTGAACTGAGGACCTAGATCTGATATAATGGACACCGGTACACCGTGCAACCGGACTATCTCCTGAATTTAGATCTGAGCCAACCTCCCAGAGGTATATGTAGTAGCTACTGGAATGAAATACGCCGATTTGGAAAACCTATCCACAATGACCCAAATCACGTCAACCTTCCGCAAGGTCCGAGGCAACCTAACCACGAAGTCCATAGTGATGCGCTCCCACTTCCACTCAGGAATGGGCATCTGCTGAAGTAGGTCTCCTGGCCTCTGGTGCTCATCCTTGACCTGCTGACAATTAAGACATCTAGCCACATACCCCACTACGTCCTTATTCATCCTCCTCCACCAGAAATGCTGCTTCAAATCACGATACATCTTCGTACCACCAGGATGAACATAGTATCGTGAATTGTGTTCCTCCTCTAAAATCCTCTCTCTCAGGCCATCGACATTAGGAACACATAAACGACCCTGAAGTTTCAGAACACATTCTTCGCCCATAGTAACCTCCTTGGCACCACCTTGAACCATTGTCTCCAGTAGCTCTGCCAAGTATGGATCATTAAACAACCGATCCTTAATCTCTCCCAATAAAGAAGACTGAGCAATCACATGTGCTAGAACTCGGCGAGGCTCTGAAAGGTCTAACCTCACCAGGCGATTAGCCAGGGACTGAATGTCCAATGCCAGAGGTCTCTCCTCTACTGCAATATAAGCCAAGCTACCCATACTCTCTGCCTTCCTGATCAAGGCATCTACTACCACATTTGCCTTTCCCGAATGATAAAGAATGGTGATACCATAATCCTTCAATAACTCAAGCCACCTATGCTGCCTTAAATTAAGATCTTTCTGCTTGAACAAGTGCTTCAAGCTGCGGTGGTCTATATAAACCTCAGAGGACACTCCATATAAGTAGTGCCTCCAAATCTTAAGAGCATGAACAATCGCCGCCAACTCTAAATCGTGCACAGGGTAATTCTTCTCATGAACCTTCAGCTGGTGCGAAGCATAAGAAATAACTCTCCCTTCCTGCATCAACACACATCCCAAACCAATGTGTGAATCGTCGCAATACACTGTATATATCCCAGAACCGGTAGGCAATACCAGAACTGGTGTTGAGGTCAATGCTGTCTTGAGCTTCTGAAAGCTCGCCTCACACTCGTCGGACCATTGGAACGGGCGATTCTTCAGAGTCAATCTAGTCAATGGAGCTGCAATAGAAGAGAACCCCTCCACAAATCGACGATAATAGCCTACTAGGCCCAAAAAGCTCCTGATCGCTGTAGCTGAAATAGGACGCGACCAACTCTGAACTGCCTCAATATTCTGAGGATCAACCTTGATACCCTCTCCGGATACCACATGCTCCAAGAATGCCACGGAATCCAACCAGAACTCACACTTGAAGAACTTAGCATATAGCTTCTGTTCTTGCAAAGTCTGGAGCACAACTCTCAAATGCTGCTCGTGCTCTCCCAAGATACGTGAGTAGGTCAAAATGTCATCAATAAAGACAATGACAAAGGAATCAATATACGGCCTGATCACCCTGTTCATCAAGTCCATAAATTCCACTGAGGCATTAGTCAAGCCAAAAGACATCACCAGGAACTCATAATAGCCATATCTCATACGAAAAGTAGTCTACGGAACATCCGAGGCCCGAATCTTCAACTGGTGGTACCCCGATCTCAAATCAATCTTAGAAAACACCCGAGCACCCTGCAACTGGTCAAACAAATCATCAATGCGCGGCAGTAGATACTTGTTCTTAATAGTGACCTTGTTCAACTGGCGGTAATCAATACACATCCGCATAAACCCATCATTCTTTTTCACGAATAGAACTGGAGTACCCCAAGGCGATACACTTGGTGTGATAAACCCATTAGCTAGAAACTCCTCAAGCTGCTCCTTCAACTCCTTCAACTCTTTCGGAGCCATACGGTACGGGGGAATAGAAATCAGCTGAGTACCTAGAGCCACATCAATACAGAAATTGACATCACGATCCGGAGGCATGCCCCGAAGATCTGAAGGAAATACATCAGCAAACTCTCGAACAACTGGCACTTAATCAATCGTCGGAGACTCGGCGGTGGTGTCCCGCACATAAGTAAGATACGCCAGACAACCCTTTTTGACCATATGTCGAGCCTTCGGGAATGAGATAACCCGACTGGCTGCACTAACTGAGGAACCTCTCCACATCAGTCTAGGAAACTCAAGCATGGCTAAAGTAACTGTCTTGGCATGGCAATCTAGCACGGCATGATAGTGAGATAGCCAATCCATGCCTAGAATAACGGTAAAATCAACCGTGTCGAGCAATAAAAGGTCTGCTCGGGTCTCGAACCCACAAAAGGTGATCACACAAGACCGATAGACCTGGTCTACCACTACAGAATCGCCCACAGGAGTGGACACATATATAGGATAACCGAAGGACTCACGAGGAACATCCAGAAAATGAGTAAATAAGACTGAAACATAGGAAAAGGTGGATCCTGGATCAAATAACACTGATGCTTCCTTACCACATACTAAAATAATACCTGTGATCATGGCGTCTGAGGCCACTGCATCTGATCTGGCCGGAATAGCATAGAATCTAGCTGGAGCACCGGAAGACTGAGCTCCGCCAGAGTGAACAGTAGCTGACTGACCTCCCCCTAACTGGCCTCCACCTCTAGGACGACCCTTGTTGACCTGTCCTCCACCTCTTGGTGGCCTGAATGCTGGTGCTGGACCATAGGCTGATAACCCTGATGCACCACTTTTCCCCAAAACCTGGGACAATGCCTCTTCACCCGAGCCCAGACACAGAAATTCTGGTGTTTCTGGTGTTTAAATCCGAGGGGTCTGAAACTCACCCGAGCCCCTCGGGACCCCATCCAAAGGCACTGGCAAGTCTGTATTCATGATACAGACTCACTCGAATGTTCGGAACGTGAAAAAGAACAACAAAACTAAGAATTTGACCCCAAAACCAAATTGAATCAAACTTTGAACTTCAAGTTATAGAATTCACTTCCAATGCGCCGAACCTACCTAAGCTACTCGGAATGACACCAAATTTTGAGAGAAAGTCATAAATGACATAATGGAACTATTTCCGGTCTCAAAATTATGTTCGGACCTCGATAATACAAAAACACATCCCAAACCTTAATTTGAACTTAAAGAAACTCCTATTTCACTATTTGGCGCTGAAACACTCCCGGGTCATCCAAAACCCATTCCGAACATACGCCCAAGTCCAAAATCATCATATGAAGCTATCAGAACCGTTGAAACTCGATTCTGAGGTTGTTTACTCAAAATGTTGACCGAAGTCAAGCTTGGCCTTTAAGGCTAACCTTAAGGAACTAAGTGTTCCATACCACTCTAAAGTCTTCCAAATCTCAAACCACCCATCCTCGCAAGTCATAAATCGTAAGAAACTACGGAAGTCTTATTTAGGGGCGCGGGGTTCTAAAACACAAAATGATAGGTCGGGCCGTTACACTTTCTTCCGCATTCAAAGAAACATTGTGAGTTTTGCGGGGGATGGTTGGTTCGTGCTCTTGACTCCTTGATTTTCCTCTACTCTCGTCTCAAGATCATATTTGAGTTACCCTAGGTAACGTCCGACTGTCATAGAAACAAAGTTTTCAAAAAATGTATACGCATTTGACAAATTATTTGCAAAACGATAGTTGTTTGAAATGGATTGCAGTATGTGATATCAAATAATTTAAGATGAACCTATGAATGTGATACATTTTAGAGACCTTGCAATCTCCTTGCCATAGAATTTTGAGGGTCTCCCTCAAAATTGTGCCCTAGTTTAAATGCAATACTTTTTGATTGTTCCACATATGACGAAGTTGGCCGAATTTGCAGCCTTGCCCCGATTTCTGATCATGGGGAAAATGAAGATTTTATTAAGATGTGACCGAACCCACATGGCTGCCTACGAATCCCCTCTTAAATGGGAATCAGGTGAAGCATAGTTCAGTTACATCAAGTGAAGAAATGTAAGCAATCCTAAACATAGTATCTCTTGACTGAGTCTGAGTTGATAGGGTTTGGCCAAATCTCTCCGTCCATTTCTGCAAGTATAAGTGCTCCTCCTATTCGTACGCCTCCAGTTGGGTGAGAACTTCCCATTGGCTTCATCATGTCACGCCCTTTTTTTCCCCTTTCGCGGTGTCCGAGTTTCGACATGCTTTGGGACAACTCGTTTCCTTTTGGAAAGGGTAATGGAAATTGAAGAGTCGCCACCTAACGGTTTTAAGGTTAATTAGGGAACCTAATGCAAGTAAGTCATGAAACAATTTACATTACCAGAGATTGGATAAGGGCTTGAAATTAACTTGAGGGGAAGCTGTTAGGCGCCCCTCGTGGTCCACAATGGTGGGTCTCGACCAAACTTATTTTTTGGTGAATTAGTCATTAAGCAAGTAAAACAGTTTAAGCACACATATGGATTACAAAAAAAATGGGAACAAATGGGTCCTAGGTTTATTAGCCTATATGATCACTTCTTTTCAATACTCGGTAAACCTTCCTCAATTAGAAGGTTTACACGTGGAATTAGCACACAGGTCCTCATATCCCTTACTACCCAATTACCCCCTTAGTGGTTATGTAAGCGATTCTAATTAAACGTACTCTATGCGTGCATTACCTGTCCCTTTCTTATGGACCTGGAGGTGTTTAGAACCTCTAATTAAGGCAGTTCTAGAATCCTCTAAAATTCTTAAAAGGAGAAAATCTAAGAGACAATTTTAAACAAGTAAGACTGTCATGTAAAGGAACAATGAAGGGGGCTCACATTTACCTCCATAAATGAGCAGTCAGTTCCATATTTCAAACAACAGTATTACAAATACTTTAAGAGTCCTACAACAGGATATTTAGGTGAGCATGATAAATAGAATATATGCAGCATCTTGTTAAAGCAAAGCAATGGATACCTAATCATTTTGCTTACTGATTTTAGGGATTGCTAAATCTGGGCAGTTCACAAGTAATTAAACAAAGTACAATTTTACCATTTTGCAAGAGTTTGATTATCCTATAGGTTTGCCTAGGCGTGGATCTGAGATGTCCTATAAACGGGATATCTCATTGTCAATCAGGGTCATAATAGACTAATAAACGGTTTTAAACATGCAATTCGTTCATTATGTCATATAGGCATGTTGTCTAGGTGCTGAAATTACAAAATTGATTTTATACATTTATCTCTATAAACATGTTATCTAGGTGTTGGGACTGCTTTTAAACTTACTCGTATAGACATGTTTGCTACTGAGTTTATGCGATATAGGCACAATATTTAGGCAAGTGCAATAAAAGTCCTAAAGCATGATTTCTAATGCACATGAGAGAATGGTCACGATTTTTAGACAGGGTTAATATCACCCTAGTGACAGGATTCTTAAGCAGACATGATGTATGTAGAATTTTAGAAAGCAGAAGTTTTAGAACAAATGGTATGATGCCTATGAACATGTATTCTAATGCACAAATGATCCTAAGAGCATGATTCCTAATGCAAGCAAATAGACATAGTAATCATAAAAGCATGATTTCTACCCAATTGTCCCACAAAAATTATATGAAAATCCCTCCCCTTTTTTACTAATATTCCAAATATCTGTTTAGAAGAATTATTATTACATACCATAAATGAATTACAAAAATAAGTAATGTTATACTATAGAGAGCCTGGATAGGCCCAAAGTGAACTTGTTAAACCAGGCCTTCAAACAGTCCAAAGTACCATAACTCATAGTGTCTAATAAAGAGTATCCTGGTGTGTCAAAGTTCCCAAGGGCCTCAGGAACCCGGGCAATCCTCACACCAAGACCTTTTTAAAGAAAAGTCATTTTTGTGCAGTGTGGAAGGGCCAGCCCCAGTGTGCCAGAGTTTAGAGGAATCTCATGGGTTCCTAGGTAGTATACACACTGGATAGGTAGGATCATATGTATTCTAAGAGTAGGAGTGGGAGTGATTGAAAGAGTAGGAATAATTTTAAGAAAACATATCGGAAGTGAAACCAATTTTGAAGTGAAAATAGTTTAGAAGTGAAAATATTTTGGGAGTGGAAATGGTTTGGAAGTGAAAACATATTAGGAGTGAAAAAACTTAGAAATATTCTAGAAAAGGTTCATCAAACAATAGCAAGTAGGAAACACAGTCACAAGGTTTCACACAAAACTCCATATTGCCCAGACTCAACTCAGTTAATTAGTCAAACTTAGGTGAGCATATAGCATCTTGAGAACAAACAATTACACAAAAGGGAATAGGGGTTGGGAACACAAGGATCCTGAATGATTAACACATAGAAAAATAGTGTTAGGGAAGCATGCTAGTCAGTAGAAACATAGGGCAGGCAGGGGTATAATATTTACTAGGACATGCTGAGGTAGGGTCTTAAAACAGGGAACACCTAATTTCATCAGTCATACATAACTATGGAAGTAAGCATACTGACTCAAGCAATAGACAGGGAAACATAGAAGTTTAATGTTAGAGTAGTCATGCTAATCAATTCACAGAGAGGACAGGGTTTTAACTACACATAATTGATCATACCAATTGAAGTCAATTAGAGAGAAAAATAGGAGTATGAGAAACCAAAGTAAGCATGCTGGCTTAAGGCAATAGACATGGAAGATTGAATCTTAAACACAAAAGTAAACATGTAGTAATAAACAGGAAAGACTGGAATTTGAACACAGAAGTGAACACGTTGATTAGAGTGAAATCAAAACAAGCGTAAACATGCTGATTAAAGCAATAAAAAGGAAGATTGAAACTTAAACAGGAGAAAACATGTTGACTAAGGTAGTAACAAGAAAATATAGAAGCTAAGTACATAGTAGTTAACTAGTACATAAGAGACATGGGTTTAACAGAAGTACAACAGCAGAGAGCACACATATTTTAACGTCATAGTATAATGAACAAAATTAGGATTAGAAACATACCAGTTAAGAGAAGTAAAATAGAAGGTAAGTAGGCAGGATTCAATAGTATAGTCTTGGCTTTCAGCCGGCTAAACAAACAATGAACACAAGTAGCAGAGAGAGAGATGAGAGTGAATTTTTGTGTGTGTGTATGTTTGAACTGTTGTTCATGTGTGTTGAAGAATCAGTAATGAGAGTATATATAACACTTAGTAAGGTAAACAAATAAAGAATGAATAATTAAGAATTCATAAACAAGGTAACCCAAATAAATCAACCAGTTAATTGGGGGATTTAATCAATCAATCATACGGAAGATCTGGGAAAGATCCCTTAGGATATGGGAGTCAATTGACGATACAAAATTAGGGCTTAAATAAGGAAGTAAATCAATCATATACCATATAGGAGTCAATCAAGCCCCTAAAGTCAGATTGATAATCCAAATAAGGCAAGTATTACCAATAAAAGTCACAAATAAGGAAATACGTAAGAATCCCAGAAAATACTGATTTTAGTAGGAAAGAATCATTCGGAACCTAAATAGAATCAGTCAATGTAACTGGTTCATAGAATTAAACATAATAACAGGAAAAAATGGACGAAAACAATGTCACAAACAGAAACAGTTAGGGTTTGGTCATACATATGAAAATCAATCAAACATGTAAAGAAATAATTAGATTAAACACTTGAAAGTTAGAAAACCCTTTTGAAGAGACTCGGGATGAACACTAATTTAAGAAAAATTAAATGATCGAAATAGTTAACCAAAACAGAATTTTTTTTAGGGAAAGTACCAAATAACACTCGAATCATTTCAGATCTACAAAGATCTGAACATATTAAAGTAGTCGTAGAACTAGGTTTTTTCAAAAAACAACAGAGATGAGAGAATCTTGGTCAAAAGCCATAGATTCGAACTAAATATAGGAGGAAATAAGTACTCACAAATTATAATGGCCCTAGACAGGCCAGTAAACAAGTTTCAGGAAAGAACAGGTTGAATCTCCATGAGATTTTCTCAAGGATCCATGTAATCAAATATCTAGGAAGCATAAATTGTAAGAACCCGGCCGGTCGTCTTGAGCTCTAGCGCATCGTTCAGCCGTTTGAAGTCATGAGCAACTTTGTTTCAGGTATTATGACTTGAAGGTGTGGTCGGAATTCAATTTCGGGAAGTTCGGAGTCAAATTGGAAATAAAATTCTCATTTCAAAAGCCTTAAGTTGGAAGAATCGACTAAAACTGGAATTTGGAGTAAACGACCTTGGAATCAGGATTTGAAGGTTCCAGCAGGTTCGTATGATGATTTCAGACTGGGGCATATGTCCGTATCCGGTTATGGATAACCCGGGAGCGTTTCGGCATATATTGTGGAAGTTAGCATTTTATAAGGAATTTCATAAGTCTAGGTTGGAGTGCATTTCGGTGTTATTGAGGTCCGTTTGGGATTCTGATTTGGGAATAGCTTTGTATGGTGATTCTGGAGTTGGGAGCGCGATCAAAAGACAAGTCGGAGGTCTGTAGTTCATTTTGAAGTAATTTGGCTAAAGATAGAAATTTGAAGGTTTTTGAGAAGTTTGACCGAGAGTTTGACTTTTTGATATCGGGGTCGTATTCCAATTCCGAAAGTTGGAGAAGGTCCGTAAGGTCGAATATGACTTGTGTGCAAAATTTAGGATAAATCAGACTTGATTTGATAGGTTTCGACATCAGATGTAGAAGTTTGAAATTTCAAACTTCATAAAGCTTGAATTGGAGTGCGATTCATGATTACGACGTTGTTTGATATGATTTGAGGCATCGAGCGAGTTCGTATCATGTTTTGGGACATGTTGGTATAATTGGTTAATGTCCCGAGGGCCTCAGATGGATTTCAGAAGGTTAACGGAATGAATTTCTGATCAAAGAGTTGCTGAAATTTTCTGCAGAAAACTGTTTTGACAGCAACTAGTGCAACCGCGGAGCTGAATTTGGAAGCTTATATATCAAAATATACAAGGAATATGGAAATTTTCGAAACAAAAAGTTTCAGCCCTTGCATTCTAGTTTCCATAAATGTAAACCATTTATGATTTGGACATTGTATCAGAAAGTTATGATCGATTGAAGATGGACGGTGGAGCAGTTTTGACAAAATTTTCTGATGCATGGAGCCGACTTTAGAAGCTCATATCTCAGAATATATAAAGGGTTATATGGTGTACAACCTATAAAATTAAATATCTTTGAGTCTAGTTTCTAAATAATTAAACCGTTTGTCATTTGGATATTTATAGAAGGAGATATGGGCGTTTTAACAGAAGGTGTACAACAAGGGAATATTGTAATAGGATGTACAACCTGCACAACGCAAGGTACAACTCGATGAAGCCTGGGCAGATTATTTTAAACACGAGTTTTGGCCCATTTCTTTCATTTCTTTCATTTGGTTTGGATGATTTTAGAGAGCTCAAGGAGGGATTTTCACCAAGCAACACTAGGTAAGTGATTTCTTCCTATTTTTTAGTTAAATATGTGATCTTACCTGGATTTAGACATGGAAAATTAGTATAAATTTGGGATTTCTGGGGAAGACCTAGCGTAGTGATGATGTTATGTGAGCAGGAGGGCTCTTGAGATTTCAGAGTATATATATATCGCACCTCAGTTGTGCTTAATTTTTGTAGCATATGGCTCTATCAGTCTCCCCAGGATTGTATTATGCACTTAGCGTGCTTATGACCGGTATTCAGTAATTTCTAATGGTGAGCAATTCAGCTCCGTTATATCTCCTTATGTGAATTTATGATGGGATCGGGTGGCACGCCGCCATAGGTATGTTATTTGGATTGGGTTGCACGCCGCAATAGGTTGATGTTGAGTGAGGTTCCTATATTTATTTTTCTTGTATTTTGCTTCCTATTTTTCCACGGAAATCCATGTTAGTTGCGTGAGTTGAGTAGTCCCTTGCTGAGTCATTTCCATATGTATCATGTTCGAATTGTGGCCTATTGGCGCATTGTGGTATCGTGTGATACTGTTGGTCACGTATGGGGTGATTGGTTGACTGAGCAGCTCATACTTGGTGAGACAAGACTATTGGATCAGGGATCAGCGCAATAAGATTTTGTGAAGTATGGTAAAGAACAAAGGCCAGTATTAGCGTAGTAATGAGGTGATGATTTTGGTAAAAAAGGAGAGAATCAATGTTTGGTTAACTCTGAAATTGGGTAGCAATTTCTACATATCTCCTCCGTTGTGGTGGTATCGTCAGCATTATAGCAGGATGTATATGTATATCAGCAGATGCATTGGGAGCATCATATTCGTGGAGTCTTGGCTATTAATGTTCATGGAACGTCATTGTGGTTAGATGGTGAATTATGTGGTGCATGGTGCTAACTTAGCAAAGGTATGCAGTCATGTTTTGGTACCTCGTGTGGTAGTTGATATTGTGTTTATATATTGGAAACAGGCCTGGCAGAGAATTTTAGGTGTTGGAACTGGGTTCTGAGCTTATTGTATGGATAAAAGATGATATCTTCAGATTTGATCAAGCTAATGTTCTCAACTGGGTAGTGATAGCACGGGCCGGTGCACGAGGTGTTAAATAACGATTTCAAATAACTCCAGAGCAGTTCTTGGCACGTTCGAGGACAAACATATGTTTAAGTAGGAGAGAATGTAACGACCCGGTCGATCGTCTTGAGCTCTAGCGCGTCGTTCAGCGGTTTGAAGTCATGAGAAACTTTGTTTGAGGTATTATGACTTGTAGGTGTGGTCGGAATTGAATTTCGGGAAATCCGAGAGTCAAATTGGAAAGAAAATTCTTATTTTAGAATCCTTAAGTTGGAAGAATCGACTAAGACTGGAATTTGGAGTAAACGACCTCGGAATTAGGATCTAAAGGTTCTAGCAGGTTCATACGACGATTTCGGACTGGGGCATATGTCCGTATCTGGTTTTGGGTAACCTGGGAGCCTTTCGGCATATATTGTGAAAGTTAGCATTTTAGAAGGAATTTCATAAGTCTGGGTTGAAGTGCATTTCGGTGTTATTGAGGTTCGTTTGGGATTTAGAATCTTGGAATAGCTCCGTATGATGATTCTGGAGTTGGGAGAGCAATCGGAAGTGAATTCGGAGGTCCGTAGGTCAGTTTGAAGTCATTTGGCTAAAGATAGAAATTTGAAGGTTTTTGAGAAGTTTGACCGAGAGTTTGACTTTTTGATATCGTGGTCGGATTTCAATTCTGAAAGTATGATCAGGTCCGTAAGGTCACATATAACTTGTGTGAAAAATTTGGGGTCAATTGGACGTGATTTGATAGGTTTCGGCATCAGATGTAGAAGTTTGAAATTTCAAAGTTCATAAAGCTTGAATTGGAGTGCGATTCATGATTTCGACGTTGTTTGATGTGATTTGAAGCATCAAGCGAGTTTGTATCATGTTTTGGGACATGTTGGTATAATTGGTTAAGGTCCCGAGGGCCTCGGGTGAATTTCGGAAGGTTAACAGAATGAATTTCGGACCAAAGAGTTGCTGAAATTTACTGCAGAAAACTGTTTTGACAGCAACTAGTGCAATCGCGGAGCTGAATTTGGAAGCTTATATCTCGAAATCTATAAGGTATCTGAAAATTTGCAAAACATAAAAGTTGCAGTCCTTGCTGTCTAGTTTCCAGAAAGTTAAACCATCCATGATTTAAACATTTTATCAGAAGGTTATGATCGATTGAAGATGGCTGGTGGAGCAGTTTTGAAAGAATTTTCTGATGTATGGAGCCGACTTTAGAAGCGTATATCTCGGAATATATAAATAGTTATATGGTGTACAACCTATTAAATTAAAGATCGTCTAGTCTAGTTTGTAAATCTTCAAACCGTTTGTCATTTGGATATTTCTACAAGGAGCTATGGGCATTTTAACAGAAGGTGTACAACGAGGAAAAATTGTAATAGGATGTACAACCTGCACAACGCAAGGTACAACTCGATGAAGCCTGGGCAGATTGTTTTAAACACGAGTTTTGGCCCATTTCTTTCATTTGGTTTGGATGATTTTAGAGAGCTCAAGGAGGATTTTCACCAAGCAACACTAGATAAGTTATTTCTTCCTATTTTTGAGTTAAATATGTTATCACATGGATTTAGACATGGAAAATTAGTATAAATTTGGGATATTTGGGGAAGACCTAGAATTTGAAATTTTGGACTTTTACCATAAATTTTAGCATAAAAATTAGAGTATATTGTATAATTGAGTTAGTAAAGCTATGGGTAGAATTTATCTTCGAGAAATTTTGAAATTCGGGCACGTGGGCCCGAGGGCATTTTGGTCAACTTTTCGAGCGGAGTTGGGAACTTA
>ML362320.1:0-21759 GCA_005239505.1 Nicotiana paniculata
ATATACTCTAATATTTGCAACAAATTCCAAATTATATAATGCCCTAACTCCGCTCAGTGAAATAACCAAAATGCCCTCGGGCCCACGTGCCCGGAATCCAAATTTCTCGAAGATACATTCTACCATAGCTTTACTAGTTCAAATATACAATTTACTCCAAATTCCATGCTCAAGTTCGTGGATAAAAATCCAAATTACCATTTTCTAGGTTCCTTTAAGATTTCCCAATTTCCTACCAATTTCCATGTCTAATTTTTGCATAAAATCTTGTATTTAACTTAAAAAAGGGAGGAATTTACTTACCTAGACATTGCATGAAGAAATCCTCTCTTGAAGCTCCCCCAAAATCAACCAAAACAATGAAGAAATGGCCACCAATTTCGCCTATAAACTAATCTGCCCAGGCCCTAGCCTCTCTCTGCGTTCGCATACCCACGAGCGCATTCGTAGAGCTTCCTCGAGCCAACACTCCGCGATCGCGGTCCCCTCCCCGCGTTCGCATAGGCCAAAGGGCCCCCAGGCCCCCAGCTCCCTTTTCCTCTATGCGTTCGCACACCAGACCTTGCGTTCGCATAGAACAATCTAGCAACCTTCACTAATCCTTCTATGCGATCGCAAACAGTTACCCGCGATCACACAAGCCAAATCCAAGTAGATTCCAAATACTTCTATGAGATCGCACACCCACTCATGCGATCGCATAGAGTAAATACCTTCTGCACTCACACCAGAAAACCAACAATCCTCTCAAGGCAAAAATCGACCCGTTGAGCATCCGAAACACGCCCGAGGACCCCGAGACCTCAACCAAAACTACCAACCAGTCCCAATACCTCATTCGAACTTAGTCGAGCCTCGAAATCACATCAAACAACATCGAAATCACGAATCGCACTAAAATACAAACTTAATGAACTTAGAAATTTCCAACTTCTACATTTGATGCCGAAACCTATCAAATCACGTCCGATTGACCCCAAATTTTGCACACAAGTCATATTCGACATTATGGACATGCTCCAACTTCTTGAATCACATTCCAACCCCGATATCAAAATTTTCACTTCCGGTCGGATTTCTCAAAAACCTTCAAATTTCTATCTTTGGCCAAATGACTCCAAAATGACCTACGGACATCCAAATTCACTTCCGATCGCGCTCCCAAATCCAGAATCACCACACGAAGCTATTCCCAAACTCGGAATCCCAAACAGACATCAACATCATTGAAATGCACTTCAGGCCAAACTTAGAAATTCCTTCAAAAATGCTGACTTCCACAATATGCATCGAAACGCTCCCGGGTTATCCAAAACCCGATCCATACATACGCCCAAGTCTGAAATCATCATACGAACCTGCAGGAACTTTCAAATCCTGATTCGGAGGTCGTTTACTCAAAATTCCAATCTTAGTTGATTCTTCCAGCTTAAGGCTTCTGAAATGAGAATTTTCTTTCCAAATCAACTCTAAGCTTTTCGAAATTCAATTCCGACCACACCTACAAGTCATAATACCTGAAATGGAGCTGCTCACGGCCTCCAACCGCTGAACGACGCAGTAGAGCTCAAAATGACTGGTCGGATCGTTACATGCAGTGTCCACAAATAAAAAGGACGTCAATACGAATTAAGTACTGAGTATGTAAGGCAGGAAAACATAAGTAAGAACAGTAATGTAAACAGGGATAGAGTATATATAACCTCTAACATCTGGGTACCTCTGAGGGCTACTGACATGAAATGCGTGATACGTACATATATATACATAAACTTTGAAAACATACACCTCTGTGGGTATCATCATCATCATATCGTACCCGGCCGTAATAGGCTCGGTAAAACGTACCTGGCCACGTGGAGCTCGATAAAACCCAACTGATCAGTGGTTTCACAATAGGGTTCGTACCCGACTGACTATAACGTGGCTCGGTAGAGTAAAATAGATATATACGTATATATATATATATACATATACATACATATATATATATGTATATATATATATATATATATATATATAATGCATGTAGGACTCATTGGAATCATATTCTGAACCTTTCGGAGTGACATAAGGTCGATATTCTCCGTACACGTTATTAGGACTAACTCTTCATCAAGAATCTTATAAGAATTAGAAAGTACCAACAACATTGATAACATAAGAATAAGATAATCAACCTCAACATCAATTGTTCCATAAGAAGGGAAACAATGTAAGTACTGCTAGCTTCTAAGAGTAAAGTATATTTGGAAGCTCGTTCATCGCATTATGTACAATCAGAATCGTGCAAAAGAAGGAAAGGGATAGCCTTACATACCTTGTATATATACTTCCCAACCTCAAGCTATGCAAATGTCGTGACTCCTCGGTCTACAATAAGAGAAACGACACTATCATTATCATTTAAGCGTCATAACTATTATGTATCGACCACAACCTATTTTACGATGAAACGGACAACACCTCCCCTATATATATGAATTCACACAAGTCAAAAAAATCACCAAACATCACAAACAACATCAATAATAATCATATTGAGCCTCCTAAAATAGTCCACACAACCTAATCACTTCATGCATAAGACGACCACCGTAGTAGCGTCAAACGACTCAGAAATGTTACAACGAAAGATCAGCCCACCACCCTACATATATATGGTGTTTCTCCACACCCTTCCTCCTCCAAAAAGCCACAAAACAGTAGTAAAACATGCAGCCCAACAGCAACACAAAACAGTCCACAAAACAGTCCGCTACAAGTGAATAACTCGAACTCACGGCTTCCGATCACCGTCCTGTGAGTTCTTACAAGTATAGAACGAATTGCCATGAATTTACATCAGAAAAAATGGATGAAGGATAACAGTAAACTTACCTTACTTGTTGGATAACTCAACCATTATCTTGGTTCTTCTAACTCTAGGTTTTACCCCAATTAGAACTTGAAAGAGAGAGAAAATCAATTAGGGTTTGTGGATAATTTTTGGGAGGAAGTTTGTAGGGGTTTAGGTATGGTTATTTTATATTGCAGGAGATAAGACTTTAAATGGGCTCTTTGTCTGACCCAAAATAGCCTCTTTTTGGGCTCTCATTTAACCAAGTAGGTGACACACCTACTTGTCACCTAGCAGCCTGTGCAGTCTCGCAACAATGCCTATATCTCTCTACTCCAATGTCGTATTGATAAACGGTTTAATGCGTTGGAAACTAGACTCATAGATATTCAATCTGGTGGGTAGATCACCCCGTAATTCCAAGTAAATTCGGATAAAAGCTTAGTAACATTTGACCTAAAGTTTAAATATAATTATGAACATAAGTTGCGACACTTTTTGTCGACTTTTGTTTCATAACTCGTTTGAATTCAAGAATTATGATACATATATTATATGATTAAAATACCTTAAAACACAACCTCTTGAGAATATTAAGCACCGTAAGGCTTACCCAAAAATATGGGTTCAACATCCTTGATTCGTTTAACTTCTAATACTTGTTAATTACCCTTATACACTCTTGTATCATTTAAGATCAATAAGATTAACTTCTTATCATCTCAAAGGTAATATCTTCTCAAATTTACGTTGACTAACTTATGGCATGAACTAACGTACGTGAACATGGGTTGTAACAGATCCGTAAATACAATGAGCGCTTTTGAGAGGCTCATTACGATGTAGAGAGAATATCAATTCAAATTTGTAGGGATCATGGAGCCAATGCAACAATCACGAAAAATAGAGAGATATAGGAGACAAATTGGATTGGCCCAAGCTATTGTGAATATGTCTAATAAAATATGGGCTTTCATTAACGAGAGCTTGGAAGTGACTATTATAATTGATATGGTTCAACAACTGACTTTGAAGTAAAGGTGTTAAACAGGTGGGCCGGGCCGGGCTGGGTAGGGAAAAAATTGAACCGTCCGGGTTCAGAACCGGGCCGGTTACGGGTTGGGGCTTACCAGGTTTAACGGGTTTGGGTCCATCCGGATAAAAATTGAAGCGTAAGGGTTACGGGTCAAAGGGGTCGGCTGGGCCGGATTAGCGTTAAATTATTTTTAATTTTTTTTTTTTGTATTTGTTATAAGTATCGTAACTATATAAACAAAAAAACAATCTTATAAAAATAGTGTTTGAATAAAGGATGCAAAGATTTTAAAATTCGTATATTTGAATATATCATTAAGAATTTAAATTTTAAGATAATAGAAATATAGAATACAATGAAGATGGTAAAAAATTGCACTTATAGTAATATAATTTAAAATTTTAAACTTTCAAATTAAAGTTTACATTTAATACTTCAATGGCTAAAAGCCACCTGGCCGTTGCCAACGGTCCTAAACAACTTTTAATTTTTTTTTTTGAAAAACAGTCCTTAAACCGGGCCGGGTCGGGCTGGTTAACCAATTATATAGGAAAAATTATTGACCGTGTTTGACCAGTCCGGGTAACCGGTAGAAAAAATGTAAACGGCCCAACCCCCTTACCCCTTAAACCCAACCCCCTTTGTACCGGGCCGGTCCGGGTCCGGTTTCAACCGGTCTGGGCCGGTCTGGAAACGGGTTGACCCGGACCATTTGACACCTTTACTTTGAAGTTAGTTGATACAGAAAATAAAATGAAGTTCATTCTAACTTTGGTTTATGCAAAATGTGATGCGATAGAGAGAATTGAACCGTGGGATTCGTTATATTATTTGGCTAGTGACATGACTTCTCTGTGGCTTGTTGGGGGAGATTTTAATGCCATATGGGATGGAGAAGAAAAATTTGGAGGTCTCCCAGAATCCTTAAATGAGGTGGACGACTTTAGACATTACATGAATACATGAAATCTTAGTTATATGGGATTCAAAGGGAGTATCTATACATGGTGGAATGGTAGAGCAGATGAGGACTGTATTTTCAAACGTTTGGATCGATATTTTTCCAACCTTGAATTTCAGCAGTTGATGCCTGGAATAGAGGTCACACATTTATCCAAAATAGACTCAGATCACAGACCAATATTGCTAAGCTTCAATCCAGATGCAACACCAATCAAGAAGTCGTTTAGATTTCTAAATTTTTTGGGTGAAACATGAATCATTTAAGGAGACAGTCAAAGAAAACTGGAGTGCAGACTTCCACGCAAAACCCTTCACTCTATTCAATTATAAGCTTAAGAAGTTGAAGAAAACACTATCAACATGGAGCAAGGCTACCTATGGAGATATTTTTCAAAAAGTCACAAGCTTGGAGGAAGTGGCTGTGGCTCATAAGGTTCATTTTGAGATGAATCCTACACATCTGAACAGAGAGAGATTACAGAAAGTGCAAGCTAATTTAATAAAATTCTGGGCAATCGAGGAGCAATTTTGGAAGCAAAAATCCGGAATGCAATGGTTTCAAGAAGGTGATAGAAACACTAAATTTTTCCATGCACATGTAAATGGGAAAAGGAGGAGATTGCAGCTGAAACGAATCAAGACATTAATGGTAATTGGCTTGAGGGCAATGAAACAATGGCTGAAGAGGCAGTATGCTTTTTCAGTGAGCAGTTTCAAGAACAAGAGTCCCTACCACATTTAGCATACTTGATCATGTCCAAACTTTGATAGGTGAGAACATAATAGAAACTTGATCGAACAACCATTGAAGGAGGAGTTTCAAAGGACAGTGTTTAGGCTTAACGCAGAAAGTGCAGGAGGTCCCGATGGGTTTAATAGATGTTTCTTTCAATCATGTTGGGAAATTATTGGGGATGATATGTTTGACATGGTCCAGGCATTTTTTTTGTGGACAAGAACTACCTAGATTTATCACTCACACAAATCTTATTTTACTACCAAAGAAGAAGGAAGTGAAGACATATGGAGACATGAGCCCAAGTAGTCTTAGAAATTTTATAAACAAGGTTTTCTCTCGAGTGATATGTGAAAGGTTAGTTGATCTCTTACCTAAATTAATCTCTGATGAACAAGCAGGTTTTGTGAAGGGTAGAAGTATAGTGAAAAATGTTTTGTTGACGCAAGAGATTGTTACTGATATTATATTGCGCACAAAAGTTGGACCTAATGTTATGATCAAGCTCGATATGACAAAAGCCTATGATAGGCTTTCCTGACTATTTTTGACCAAAATTCTGAGGAAAATGGGTTTTTGTGAGAGATTTATTGGCCTGGTGTTTGGAATTGTGTCAAATAATTGATACTTAGTACTTATTAACGGGCAACCATATGGTTTCTTTAAATCATCCAGAGGTGTGAAGCAAGGTGATCCTTTGTCACCTACTCTTTTTATTTTGGTTGTGGAGGCTTTGTCAAAGGGCTTGAATGCGCTTCATATTGTATTTTTGTGGCTTTGGCTTGCCTAAATGGAGTCCAAAAATAAATCACCTATCTTATGCAGAAGACACTATCATCTTCTCCTCTTCTGATGCTACATCTTTGAGGTTGATCGTGGAAGTTCTTAATTCCTATGAAGAAGCATCTGGGAAACTAATTAACAAAGAAAAATCTGCTTTTTACATGCACCATTCAACAACCCAGGAGGTTATTAATAAGGTTTTGAGAATTACTGGGATTGAGAGGAATGATTTTCCTTTCACATATTTGGGTTGTCCTATTTTTTACACTAGGAGAAAGACGGAATTTTACCAAGGACTAATGACTAAAGTTCTTGATAAACTTCAAGGTTGGAAAGCTAAAATGTTATCAATTGGAGGCCGAGTAGTCTTAATTTCTCATTTGTTACAAAGTATGCCGATACACCTTTTGTCAGCAGTTAATCCTCCTAATTTTGTGATAAACAAACTACACAAAATGTTTGCCGATTTTTTTGGTGCAGCTCAATTGGTGGAAAGGGCAAACATTGGGCTTCACGAAAAACCTTATGCTTACCTGTTGACGAAGGTGGAGTGGGTTTTAGGTCGCTACATGATGTATCAAAAGCTTTATTTTGTAAGCTTTGGTGGAATTTTAGAACAAAACCTACTCTATGGAGTGCGTTTATGAGCCTAATTATTGCAAGAAATTTAATCCGATGGTTGTTCCTTGGAGGAGGAACGCCTCTCATGTATGGATAAAAATATTACAATGCAGGGACATTATAGAGCACCAAATATTATGGAAGCCAAAGATGGGATCCTCCTTATTTTGGTTTGAAAACTGGACGGGCTTAGGTGCTCTTTATTTTAACATACCACTAGATTTTCCAATTGATGAGACAATTAATAATATTTGTGAAGTTGTCAATAAAGATGCATGGGATGAGGCACGCTTGAGAACCCTACTGCCTGAGGATCTTGCTAATCACATTCTAGAGAACATTGAACCTCCCAGGGAACATGGTGTACTAGATAAGCATTTGTGGATGCTAGATTCCAAAGGTGAATTCACTGTTTCATTGGCATGGAACTACTTGAGGAGTAGAGGTGATACTAGTAGGGCTTATATGAACATGTGGGTGGAAGTCTTCCTTTTAAGATGTCATTTTTCATGTGAAAAATGTGGAAAGAAAATTTACCTTTGGAAGATGCAATAAGACGAATGGGATATATGGCTACATCTAGATGTTGGTGTTGTATCAATCCACAAAGTGAAACTTTAGCAAACGTATTCGCTACTAGAAATCTGGTAAAAAACGATCACAAATAGCGACCAACGTTGGTCGCTTATGTCAAATTACTAACCAAAACGCGTCCAAACATGCTTGGTCGCTATATTGATGGTCCTTTTACCTTAGCGACCAAAGTTGGTCGCTAATTAGCGACCAAAGTTTGGTCGCTAAGGTAAAAGGACCAACTGTGCACTGTAAACAAAATACCGACCAACTTTGGTCGGTATAATATTTTAATAATATAAATTTACCGACCAAAGTTGGTCAGTATATTTAAATTATGATATTTTATTAATTATTATAATTTAAAAATTACCAACCAACGTTGGTCGGTAAACTAAAATATATATTATTTTAAAAATATATATATTTAAAAGTACCGACCAAAGTTGGTCGCGAATTTTAAAATATGGGTTCATAAGCGACCAACCTTGGTCGCTAATGTTTAATTTTTTAATTTTTTTAGTCATAAGCAACCAACCTTGGTCGCTAATTCCCAGAATTTTTTTTTAATAGAAAAGCGACCAACTTTGGTCGCTTTTCTGGGTTATAATTTTGGCATAAAATGCCTGTTTTGGCAGCTACACCACCTGCCAGCATACCAAAATCCCTAAATAACAATACAATTCAATACATACAATACAATTCTATACCAAAATCTCCACAACAACAACAACAACAATAACAACACAACAACAACAACACAATTCAAAAAACACATTAAAACAACAAATTAAAGTTCAATAGAACTAACAAAACTAAGTTAAATCTTATTAAAACTAGTTCAAAACCAGTCCTATTTGTCTAGTTCAAAGTATATAAAAGTCAAGGAGTGTTTTGTACAACATCATCAACACCGTCTGATGAACTTTCATCTATAAGACGGTATAGAGAAGGGTCTTGTGTAGGACGGGAAGAACGACCACAGGGAGGAAGGGAGGAATGATCACGGGGAGGACGGGAGGAACGCTCACGTGCAGGTCGAGCCTCTGGCGATGACTCACGAGACCGGGGAATCAGAAAAGCTCCAGTAGATAGGAGAGTTCTGATTTGAGATTGCATTCCAAGGTACTGAGCATCTCTAACCTTTTCTCTTTCCTTGTCTACTTCTAGCTCGGATGTGATCCTTGTCACAGTCTCCCGCATAGAGGAGAGACTCTCCCCATCAAGTTGCTCGCCTTGCGAGGAAGTCCCTATTCCTTGCGTTCCACACTTATAGCTATGGAATTTCTTAATAGGAATCCTGTATACCTTCCACCATTTTGGGCCACCAGCAGACTCCATCCATATTCTTTCAGCATCCTCGTCCGAAGGTTGGGTTGGCTCGCCCGACTCATTAGGTGGCTGAGTGCGGATGAATTCCTCCACGTTAGTTCTATATGAAAATTTACATTGAATTAGTGTTTCAAAATCTATATAAAAGTAAATTAAAATACTTAATGAGAAGTGAAAACTTACATATACAGTCGAGGCCCGGTCCTCGACCCACCTTTTGGATCCGTCTCTTTCTTCTTCTTTATAATATATTTCTCCTTGAATAGCTCATCTTGGTTCATTGGACGCCCCAACTTCTTTTCCTGAAAACAAATTAATTTAGTTAATAAACATAATAGATATACTTTGAAACTTAAAATAAATTAAGCAATTACGTACCAATCTTCTTTTTATTGTCCCTAGGCTGATCGCACCTCCAGTGTGCAAGGAGCCTCCCTTCTCAGATGCACGAGCTTTCTTTCTTTTTTCGCTCTTCTCTAAGAACTTTGCGGTAATCCATTGACTTTGCAAATTATCCCACAAATTTTGAAGTAACCATTCAGGCTTCTTGTTCTTCTTTATAGCTTCGGAGAAAGTATGCGACAACCGTTGCGAGCTTTGTGATGAAAATTTGCAGCCACTTCTGTGCTATAGCGGTGTTCCCATACACACTTTCTCTATATTTCAAAATTTAAATATTATATGGAAATATGATAAATATAAATAATTAAACTGCTTAAAAGAACATTTATACCTTAAATTGAATGAAAATTTGCTCCTTCAGTGAGAATGAGAAATCAGTCCAAGTCGCATAAGGGCCATCATAAAGCTTTCTGATGGCTTTGGTGATTATCCTCGTAGTCTTATTACTCGGGATGAACCTACAATTTAACAAAAAAAACACATTAATATCTCAATAAAAACTTTACAAAACAATAAACACAAAAATAACAAATAACTCTTACCCATCACCCTCAGGGACTATGATGATCCTGCCATATTGATCATAATGCACCTCTTTGTCATCATCATCATCACCGCCCAATGCATGTATATCAGAGTCATGTGTGGAAGGTATAGGGGGGTCAGAGCTACTACCTCGCAGGCGAATGTCTAAAATAGATAGAGTCGCTGATGAAGATGGTTGCGATCCCTGTGACTACGACATATCTAGATGGACCCCAAGTGGTTGTGATACTGATGGATGTGACCCGAGTGGCTGTGACCCGAGTGGTTGTGACATGGATGGATGTGATCCATATGGCTATGACATGGATGGATGCGATCCATGCGATGTAGATGCCTGCGATCCACGTGGTCGTGAGGCAGATGGACTGTATGCCGGTCGTATAGTCATATGGCCCTATGATGAAAGACCTGGTGTCTACATGAAGGTGTAGGGCTCATGGTGCTGTGGCAGATCAGTATAGCTGTGGGCTGTAGGATAAGACATAGGCATAGGCATAGGCATCTCTGAAGAGGGTGGAAAAGATGGAGTATTATTTTCTACCCTCCTCTTTCCCTTCCTAGACTTTTCTAGACCCCGGGAACCAGTAGGGTCATTGTTACCTTGACCCTCGCCTGTCATTGTGAACACCCAATTTTTGCCCCGCATGAAAATCACTCCTACAAATAATCAAAAAATGATTTTAATAAATTTTAGGAACTTTTCTTTATTTAGTTGCATTTCATGCATGTTTACTACTTTAAAATTATAGAAAAACATAAAAAAATATCTCATTTTTCATTTCGTGCCATTTAGGTTTAAACTACATTTTTAGGATTTAGTTACATTATCAAATACATCTTCTAAAAATCAAAATTGCATTCGTAGGTTAATCAATCAATTAGTTGCACTAGTCCATCACTAGATAAAATAAATACATAGGCTATCCAAGAAATAGATTTAAATTAAATTTGAGTCTAAAGTGGTTAATTCTACAAAAAGCATAAAAAGAAGAGAAGGTTGTTAAGGCTAAATTCGCACTGGGCCATCCCACAAATCCACTCAAAACCCGCCTGCCTACCCGACCCAACCGGCCCAACCTCTCTCTCATTATAACCCTAAAGATGAGACCTAATCTAAAAAAAAAAGAAACGACGCCCTTACACCCCCTCCAAGCCTATCTTCTTCTTCTTCATCGCCGACCTCCTCTCCCTCCGTCACCTGACACTCCACCAGCACCACCCTAACTCCTAAAATCACCAGCCACCCTCACTCATCCCAAAAATCTGGCCGCCGCAGTGACCTTCCAACCACCATAAAGCAACCTCGCTGCTGCAACAAACAAGAGCGGACCGGCCGGACCTCCCTCTCTTCTCTCCTTCGTCTCCCTCTAATCTGATGGCGCACACACAATATCCCTCTCATTTGCCCTGTCATTCTCTCTCACACACCAGAAGACGGCCGAAGCAGATTTAAATTTTTTTTAATCAAACAAAAATCTGAAAATCAAAAGCTGAAAATAAATAGAATTTTCGATAAAGATTTGAAGAAAAACGATTTCATAGATGGATTTCTTGTCTCCTTGAATTTCTACGAGCTATTCGAAGCTTCAAGTTGTTGCATCGTCTTTTTCTGGGTTCGGGATATTTGAGTTGAAGAAACTTTTGTCCGCTGCTACGCTGCTGTTTCCGATTCTGCTGGCTCTCCTTTGACTAACAGCTGAGCATCAATTTGAGTTTATATTGGCCATTATTTGGCTATTTTAAAGTCTTGTTATTGCTGTCTAGGTATTAATCACTCTTCTGATTATGTATTCTCGAATCAAATGACAACATGTTCGTTCTGGACTAACAGTGTGTGAAACGTGAATCCTGTTCTTACATGTTAAACTTATAGTTGTTTGTTGCTGATTTTTCCAAATTCCAAAAGGCTGTTGAACTCTAATACTTTTCTGCATTTAGGTAAGTTCTACATTCTGTAATTATCCAAGCTTGAGTTAATGAACGAAAATCTGGTATTTTGATTTCCTTATCACGTATTCGGTTTGTTTGTTTGCTACTGATATCCATGATTTTTCTTAAGTGTGTTTGATGTTGCTTTATTAATATGTGTTGAATGAACTGCCGATTGTACCTAAATTAGTGAATCATTAATGATAGATACAAATACTGATTAGTGTTAAATCAAGTTTGTAATCCCCATGGTGTAGCGGTGGTTATCCTTGTAACTGGTTAATTCTAGTTAAGTTTAAGTTCCAGTTCAGAATTAGGATACTTTGTGAAATCTTAGGTTGTATGAAACTTTGTTGGATTGGATCTACAAAATTACCTTCCATTGATTGCATGTGCTTGATAATAAAATTCTATCTCTCTGTTGCTATATGCTTTTAGTTTCATTCATGATTTCATTTTGTTTCGTTTGAATTTGACCATATTGTAGTAGTACGACATTGTTTATGACAAATAAAATAAAAGGATTGTTTTGGATTAATGTAATGTGTGTGCACTCAATTCTGTAATGGCATAAACAATATATAATTTTAGTCAGTGCTAGAATCTTATCAAATTGATGTATTGTCCTAAACCAGTTTTGTGTTTCGATGTCGATGCTCCTGCAATTTACGAATTTGGACTCAAATCATCTGCACAAATTCCACAAGTTTTGTGACCTTTATTCTCAAACAAGTTTTAGCAGAATAACATAAACTCTTGAATATTTGTAACTTGCTTTAGGCGAGATTATTAAATCATCGTGATTATGGGTACGGCTCCCGTGGCATAGTCATGATAAATAATCCCCAACTCGGGTGTGACAACTCATGTCCCCGACCATAACTTCGAACAATAATAAAATCACACGTGGCAATTGCGAGTGCATTTCATGTGACGTGGTTGCCATGTGTCCAAAAACAACAAGTGCACGCCATCGTGACTTGTCCCAAGATAAATCCATAAATATCAAAAATTATTTATATACATATCCCATAAGCTAAAAATACCTCTTTTCGATAAAAATCCCAAAATTTAGAGAATAATTGAATATCGCTTCAAATAGGCATTTTAAAAACGTCACGACCATAGTCTTGAATATATAATCTACACTCGGGTGTGGAAACTCATGTCCCCGACTTTAACTTCAAACTATAATGAAATCACATGTTGGAATCGCGGGTGCATTTCATGTGGCGCGGTTATGATATGTCCAAAAACAACAAGTGCACGCCATCGTGACTTGTTCCAAGATGAATCCATAAATATTAAAAGCGACTAAAAATTAAAAAAAGGCTAAATGCACAATAGTTTAAAACATGTAAATAATCAGATAATTAGGCCAAATATCAATAGTTAAGCGATCGTGCTAGAACCACGGAATTCGGGAGTGCCTAACACCTTCTCCCGGGTTAACAGAATTCCTTACCCGGATTTCTGGTTCGCAGACATTTTAAACAGAGTTAAAAACTTCCTCGGTTTGGGATATTAAAATAAATGGTGTCCCGGAGCATCGTCAAAAATCCGGGTGGCGACTCTGAAAAATAATAATAAATCCCAAAACCGAATAATGTCACTTCAATTGGAAAAACTCCCTTATTACCCCTTCATTAATCCGGGGGTGGAAAAAGGAGGTGTGACAGCTCTGGCGACTTTGTTGGGGAAATAGAACCCAAAATCTCTGGTTCAGGGTTTAAGAATTCGAGCTTAGAATAAACTGTTTTATTTGGCTTTATTATCTGGGTTTTTACATGTTTAAACCTAACGTGCTAAATGTCGCTTTTTACCGCTTTGATATTATCTGAACTGTATTTAAATTGTGCCGAAACCCTTTTCTCTATGAGTCTTCTAAATCATCTGGGAAGTATGCACTTCTTGTGACTTCTTTTCTGTTAGAGTCATATCCAAATTTTAGAACAAGGTACGGATAAGTTGCAAAGCAGGTGAAGCTTCAGTATTCCCGGTACGCTGCCCCGACCTCGGCTCGAGCTGTCCGCTCAGGTAAGCCTGGTCTAGAACAAAATACCAGGTTTAAACCTAGAATAACAAAACCTCATGCCGGATCCCTAGTAGGAACGCTTATTTGCATCATGTGCATTTGACTTAGGGACTTAACACAGGGGTTGGGTTCGTCTAGGACAGGTGTACCCAAAATAAAAAACCATCCCGATGCATCTTACGTTCTACTTGGCATTTGTTTGTTTCAGCGTGCATGTTGACCGGCTTCTAGAATAGGAAAGAAAATAAAAAAAAAACAAAGAGTGAGAGATATGTATTTGAAATCCTGAAACTTTGTCTAAAAGAAAGGAAATAATTGAATATTCTCAGAAGTCATATTCCCCGGTTCCGTCAAAACTGGCAGAACTACGCAGGTCTGATTCTCACCGGATGTGAGATACGTAGGCAAACCTCATCGGTCCCGACCCCAATTTTCAAAAATTCAAAAATATTTTCTTTAATTCCTCCCTAATAATATTAAATAAAGAAAATCCCCCCAAAAAAAAAGAAAAGAGAAAAGAAGATATTTTCGTTTAATTCCTTCTTTAGGAGTATTTTCTTGAGAAATTTCAAACAGATAAAAGACAAATTATAAAATAAAAGTATTAGAACCCAAAAAATATTTCTTCATTTAAAAGAAAAGAGACTCATCAAAATACAAAAATATTTTCTACCTTTTTATTTGCCACAATTTTCAAAAAAAAAATCTCAATTTAAAACTGAATTGTAGAACATAGATTCATATTTTCTCTAAGTATAGGTTTGATTCCTTGAGTTCAAAACTGAGCTCCATCTCCGTGAAGTCGACTTGAGTTCCTTGTTGTTAGCTCCTTTGAAATCGATTGAAGTGAAACTGAATTGCATCTCCATTCTTTAAAATTGATTGATTTTGAATTCGTAAAGTCGACTCGAGGTTGTCATTGGTTTGAACTATTGTATGAAGTTCTTGTTGGGGAATTCAATTGGGAATGCTGAACTGACCTTATGTGCTTTCCAATTTTGCACTGAAATAGGATTGTTTGAGACTGCCGTCCAATTCATTTTAGTCGATAGTAGCTGTTAGCGACTGAATTTGGGTTATTATTCTGAACTTGTGTGAACTGAATTTGTCCTTGTTCCTGATACTGAGGGTTGGATTCAGAAGAAACACCAGTTGGAATTCTGTCCAGCTTCAGATCAGTCCAGTTTGGAAGTTTACTATGTAAGTAAATCTATGCGGCTGAAATTCTGTCGTTAAGTGTTTCTTTTCCCTTTAAGCTTGGTTCTAGAATTATTCGAACCTGAACTTATTGTTCCTGAAAATTTTGAACACAAAGAGGGCCAAAGACAAGCTGCAAATATTAGTTTTTGATCAGTTTCGAGCAGCTTTGACAGTTGCAAAAACCTGAAGCAAGGAGTTTCAATCAAGAGTTTCACTTGAAGATTTCTTGACTACATTGATCTATACTAAGGTTTTTTGCTCGCATTCATTGGTTGAGAAACCCGTCCTGTTCCTGCACTTTTGGACAATTTCTGCTCAGCAAAAGAAACCTACGCTGTTTGTTGCTGCCAGTTTGGTCTATTGCAGTTGGTCCAACAGGCTGCAAATGTGAATCTGTAGAGTTGTCTGCATCACAATTTTCTGCTTGGTTCCATATTTTAACTACATTTGAGTTTTATCCTGCACATTTGCTAAGTTTCTGAACTAGGCTGCTGAAATTTGCACAGTTGTAGATTCTATACTGCTGCAGCCTAAGAACTGCCCTGATTTCTGCTATAATTATGCATTGTTTTAGCTTGCTAGCTGAAGAGAATTTGAGCTAGAAAAATCTGTCGCCTTGGGGATGAAGTTTGGTGACAGAAATTCAGATTTTACTGCCTATTTTTCTAGCTACAACTGATTTTTATGTGTAAACTCTTGTGATAGTCACTGATGAATCGTTAAGGTTCATAATTAGTAGACAAGTTATAACTGTATTACTCAATTCCTCTTTTTCAAATTTGTCCATAATTGAGCAAAACCTGTCAAGTGCATTTCTTGAGACTTTGTTCAGTATAAGAATCTTCTAACTAGATTTGTGCACTAAGAATTTGGAAAATGCTAGAAACTTATTGTTGCAGAGACAGATAATTAAGAAGTAAAATACTGAATGCACGAAACAATCAATAAAAAAGAACGTGCTTTTCCAGCATATATATATGCAATTTCACCAAAAAGTAACATCAGCATTTTGTTTTTTTGATTGTTAACATTATCAGTGATTTTCAAAAAAAAAAATAGTGTTTCTTGATTTCTTTTTCACCAATAATGCTTCTTGATTTACCTATATCTATGTGAGTTATCGAGGCGGTCAGTGTATCATCAATCTTCATCAGGGTCTACTTCCTAGCTTCTGCAAGTAAAGATATCTGATTTAATAGAGTATAAAGATCAATGAAGGAGTTCACAATCAACAAGCTATTTGAAATGAAACACATGCACGAAACCTTTCAATTACTAGAGCACCTAATAAATATTTCGATGCACTGAAGGTTTGATAGGTAGAACTGTAACAGAAGCAATACACTCGTTAAACAGTGTCATATATAAAGGGCGGGAAGAGATGCATATATAAGGGGAGAAAAGGTTAGAAAAGGAAGCAACTAAAATGTTAGATATGAAGCCAATTGCATCTTTAATGAAACTATAACCAGGGAGCACCCAAATATTATTAAATAATATAAATGAAAAGTAAAAAAAAAGGGTTAGTATATTTACTCCATTCTCAATCTTCCCGAACTACGCAAGATCTGATTCATGCGGCGTCATGATACATAGGCAATCCCCATCGGATTCGATCATAGCCATAAAAAGAAGAAGTGAGAGAAAACGAAAGTGAAAAAAGAAGTTGAGAAAAGAAAATTAAAGAGAAGAGTGACAAAATAAATGAGAAAAATAAAGAACGAAAATAACAAAAAGAGAAAGAAAAGAAATCGAGATATGAAAAATTCAAAAAAGAAGGAGAAATAAAATTGGAAAGGGACGTCTAAAGGCCGGGATGAAACACGCAACCGTTCAAACACATGGTAGAAACGTTTAACTATTAGGTGCATTGCATCCCCAATATGTGATTCCCTATATGTTAATTGTCTCAAACTAACCGAGTTGTTGTGTGTGCAAATAAGACATGTCATATTTAGGTGGTTGGTTTTGTTGGTAGTCTGGCTTCCCGTCCTTCACAAGATCCAAAGGCACAGATGGCCTCCGCATGTAATCTACCTATCATCGGTCTTGAGGATAGCCTGATATCGGCTATTCCGTAGCCGGAATCAGCAACCGCTTAAAAAAATAGAATGTTGCATCGCCGCATGTTGGAAATATGGGACGCCTGATATAATGGTAGGGAACTGCCAAGTGTAATCCCAGGTTTCCCTGATTCGATCTCCAATTCAGATGGGCTTTCCAACATCCTTGTTCCCAACTCACTCTTCCCATGTGGGCACTCTCTAATGCCGTCTAATGGCCCCGAAATACCTTCTATGGATCACCCCCAGGCGCCGGATTCAAGGGCACCGCCAGCAATATTCGTTGTACCACCAATCTTCACCACGGCGCAGCCAACAGTGCTCGAGTCAAACTCTTACCCTCAGCACTCGCAATATGAGTCTCCCATGGGTCAGTAAAGAACAATGAACAACTCCGAGAAAGAAGAAATGGCTCGGAAGATGAGAAGCTTAGAGCAAAGCTTAAAGATCATACAAGGTTTGAGTGGTCAGAAGAGCCTCTCCTACTACGACTTGTGCATGTTCCCACATGTTCACCTGCCGGTTGGTTTCAAAACGCCAAAGTTTAAAAAATATGACGGACACGGAGACCCGATAGCTCACTTAAAACGATATTGTAACCAACTAAGGGATGCTGGTGGAAAAGATGAGTTACTAATGGCCTATTTCGGAGAAAGCCTCACCAGAATCGCTGCTGAATGGTTTGTGAGTCAAGAAATTACTCATTGGCATGTGTGAGACGATATGGCTCGAGACTTTGTCTGTCAGTTCCAATATAATGTGGACATTGCTCCCTATAGAAATTCTTTATCCAATTTGAAAAAGAAAACCGTGGAAAGGTTTCGTGAATATGCTGTCAAATGGCGTGAGCAAGCTGCCAAGGTAAAGCCTCCAATGGATGAAGCAGAAATGGTTATGGTCTTCCTACATGCCCAAGAGGCAGACTACTTCCAGAACATGATGTCTGCTATGGGTAGACCGTTCACTGAAGCTATCAAAATTGGGGAGATGGTCGAAAATGGTTTGGAAACAGGACGAATCTTGAGTCAAGCTACTTTTAAGGCTGCATTAGAAGCCGTTCAGAATGGGTCAGGGGGTTTGTTGAACAGAAATGAGGGAGGAGAGGGTGCCATGATGTCTTCGAGCTCGGAGGGAGCCTGCGGGGCATTCAACCAATCATACATGCTTCCTAACGTCCCACAACACTATTATCCCTATCAAGATGATGCTGCATATGTCGTGGAACCGCCTTTATGCAGTGATGAATGCACAATCTTATATGCGACCACAAAATTATACCCAAAACCGAGCTCCACTTCCCAGAAATGCCCATATTTACCAAGCTCTATATAATCCCCAATCAAATGTTTCCCTATACAATCCTCGTCCAAGAGAGCCTTTCAAAAAGAATCAGTTCACCCCTATTGGTGAATTCTACTCTAGCTTGCTCCAAAAGTTGGTCAGGATAGGTCTGCTGCAGCCAGTGGCCCCAAACCGACCGAACCCCGAGTCCCCCTCGCACCGGGCTGATACTAGATGTGAATACCACTCAGGAGCAGTGTGACATGACACTGAAGATTGTTGGACTCTTAGAAGAGCAGTGGAACATCTCATCGAGGTCCAGGCAATAGCGTTTGGGGATGAAGAAGACCCCAATATGATGAATAACCTCCTATCTTCTCACACTGGGCCGGTAGTCTGAATGATTTGTAAAGATGAAGAATTTGATCCAGCACTGAAGGCCATTGCAGTCATTGCCGAGACAGAAGAAAAGCCAAAAATAAATGGTCGCCAAGCCTGAAAGTTCCCCCATCAGATGGGAGTCTCGGTAGCTGGTCTTGCTATCCTTTCTGCATCTGGATTATCTCAAGGTGTGATCCGGATGTTTTACTTTATTGTCTTACTTTCCGATGTAAACCCTTCTATCTTTAAACTCAAAAAAAAAAAAAAAAATCAAAAAATCAAAAATCAAATGGAATTAATATTTCATTTTCCAAGAATTTCTTTTCTTAATCTTGTCATTTTTTTTTCTTATTCTACTTTCATTTCTGTTTAAATGCATATTTCAATAATATGACATACATGCGGACTTCATGCCCACATCTTAAAACGTTGTCAGACTTCGATATAATGAATCAAGAATCAGAATGCAAATGAATTTATGTCGAGGAAATAAAACAATAAATCGGAACAATCAAAGGAAAATTGGTTCAGATTGGAAAGATCCATACATTACTACAAGAATACTGTCGAAAGAGTGCGTTTGTACTTGGGGTACATCGAAGGAAATGTCCCTGAAACAACTGTCAACACAGGTGCAGTCAAAAGATCCTAAAACCTCGTCAGACTTGGGAATGATGAATCAAGAATCCAAATACAAATAAAGTTTGGTCAAGGAAGTAAAACAATGAATCGGAATAGCCAGAGGAAAATTGGTTCAGAATGGAAAGGTCCATACATTCTACAAGAGTACTGCCAAAAGAGTACGTTTGTACTTGGGGTACATCGAAGAAAATGTCCCTGAAACAACTGTGTAGTCAGAAGGTATTATGTTTGATCCTCCATATAACATTAAATGTTCTCCGGTTGGGATGACGAAGGCTTTCATTCTCGCTACCCAAACACCATTAACCCTTTTGCCAACCCTTTGAGCCGGTTACCTTCCTTTGATTACCCTCTTTGGAACCCGAAAGTGTTATTAAAAAAAAAAAGAGAAGAAGAAAAAAAAAATATTGTGTTATTGAAAAAAAAAAAGAAAAAATATTGATTGATTGAAAAATGAAAAAAAAAAANGATTCGGCGATGTGTCGCCTTAAAGGTTCCAAATTTGAAATTTAACACAAATTCTTTTCACCAAAAACCCTGTTCAAGTCCTTCCGATCAATCGGCAAAGATGTCCAAAATTGGAGGATACAGTTGTTTGGATCCAAATACAAGCAAATGAGGGAAATTAAAGTGAGAGAGTCTCATTGGTGAAAACCCACACGGGCAACGTGAGGCGACGGTAAGCAGAGAAATTAAAAATGAGAGAGTCTTGTTAGTGAAAACTCGCAAAGAGCACTACAAGGCGATGGTGAGAAGAGAAATGAGAGAGGTTAGTTGGTGAAAACCCGCAAAGGGCGCCACTGATCGAAAAGGATAATGGGTCACTGACATGGACGTAGTCCGGGGCAAGGTTTCTCAATCTCGAGGTAATAGTTGTGATGAATTTCTGAAAGTCTGACGGTTTACACGGATCAGGCATCCAGTCCAAAGGGCATGTCATGTTCATTGAAGTCCACATACACTCCAGATAAGTCCTTCTTTCATTTTCCCGAAAGGGACACCTTTTGTTTAAATTGATTGTCCATTCTGTCGTTTATTTTTTTCTTTTGAATCCCTTTCAGTCTAACTCTATTCCTGAAATAAGACAAAGAAAGGATGGCAAAACTGATTTACAAGGTTCTCATTTGACGCGAGCCAACATACAAAGGGCACCAAGCCTCGTCAGGGGCATCGAGTCGATCCCGATTGGCCACAATGGCCGATGATTCAAACTCAAAACCTTGAAAGGAGAAAATCAAATTGAAGTGCCCATAAAGGCGAATGAAGTTGAAAGGTTGAGCCCCGCGTGGCTAACCATCTTCGCTAGGTTAGAAAAGCCGAAGTATTCCAAATGACTTAAAGTTACAATTGGAAGAAAATTCAGAAGTGAAAATCCAATGAAGGCGAAATAAAGTTGGAAAGGTTAAGTCCCACACGACTAACCATCGCAGCAGAATTTGAGGAGCCAAAATCCCCCCCCCCCGATACTCTGGANCAACAAACAAGCAAGTGCTTGAGGTCTTCATCAAAAGAACTGAGGTCAAGCAGTTGAAAATCAAGGCCGCAAAACCAACCATCATTTCAAACTAACGAATTGTTCTTTGTTTGAAGGAAACAGATGCAACTCGAAATCAACCATGCAACAAGCAGGTGCAACCAAAAGAAATTTGCGCAAGGGCTAGAAGGAGCTCTGCAACATTGAATCCAAAGAAAGGGAGGTTTTCTCTAAGAAATTTTTTTCCGCATGCATAAAAAATAAAAAATAAAATAATAAAAGAAGAAGAAGAGATGGGGAATTGAAGTTGAAAATAACGCAAAGTAGTACGGGGCCTCCAATCCCCAATTACACTTTTTCCCGACACAGGGCATACACTCCCGTAGTCGATGCCAATCAAGGGTATACACTCCATGGTTGATGTTTTCTTTCCAATCAAGGGTATACACTCCCTGGTTGATGTCTTATTTTCCAATCAAGGGTATACACTCCCTGGTTGATGCTTTCTTTTCCAATCAAGGGTATACACTCCCTGGTTGATGCTTCCTTTCCCAATCAAGGGTATATACTCCCTGGTTGATTTTCTTTTTCCGATGCAGGGTATACACTCCGTAGTCGATGCCAATCAAGTTTATACACTCCCTGGTTGATGTTTCCTTTTCCAATCAAGGGTATACACTCCCTGGTTGATGTTTTCTTTTCCAATCGGGGGTATACACTCCCTGGTTGATGCTTTATTTTCTAATCAAGGGTATACACTCCCGGGTTGATGCTTCCTTTCCCAATCAAGGTTATACACTCCCCGGTTGATTTTCTTTTCCCGACGCAGGGTATAGACTCTCGTAGTCGATGCCAATCAAGGGTATACACTCCCTGGTTGATGTTTTCTTTTCCAATCAAGGGTATACACTCCCTGGTTGATG